>JAGKQL010000051.1:1584045-1618344 GCA_018398635.1 Cyprinodon brontotheroides
TGGCGGAGACCGATTTTCCTAAATCCGACCCTGTTTTCAGGCTTATGTTAACTGTAATGACTTATCTTGGACAGGCTGCTATGTAAACAGGCCTTTAGTCCTTCGTTTAGCTATGCTGCGGTTGTTTACACTACGCCTTTTCCACCTAAAATGGCATCTTAGCAACAAAAGTCACGTGACTGGCGGAGACCGATACAACTACTAGGAAAAAGGGACAAAACATTAAGAGGAAAACAACAAGAAAAGGGGACAGGAAGAGAAAAGGGGGAAACAAGGAGGAATATGAGTAAAAGAAACAAAAGAAAAAGACAAGGACAAAAGGGAGATAAATTCAGACTGAGAAAAAGACAGGAAGAGAATAAAACAAAAGAAAAAAAGAGTAAAATGAAACAGACATGAAAAAAGGACAGGGAGAGAGGGATAAAAGGTAAAACAATGCATTTTTATTCTCTTAAAATGTCAATTTGTATAATTGACCTGTTGTTTTCTCATTTCAGATGGCCCCGTGCCTGCCTTTGCCTAGACTACTACAGAAAAGGACAAAAGAACAAAGAAGAAAACCACAACAAAAAGGATAAGAAGAGAGGGACAAAAGGAAGAACAAATAATCTAAGTCTTTTCTATTATAATTGCTGTATCTGTATACTGGGTCTGTTCTATATGTTGTCTTCTCAATTCAGAGGGCCCCATACCTGTCTTTGCCTAGGGCCCCAAATTTCCTAAGTCCGCCCCTGCCTGGAGCTAGTTTACAGTTACCTTTTCTTACCTGTAAGCTGCTGTTGCCTATGCATGCACAGTGTGATGAATTGCTGAAGAACACCACAATGCAATACTGTCACCACATTCTCATCCAGGAGGATCAAATTCTGCAAAGTCAATGACATCTGATTGAATTTTCTCTGTAAAGTGCCAAGAGATGACGTGTTGTGAATTGAGGATTTAGTAATAAACTGAGCTGAATTGAACTGGAGTTATTTTACCCTCATCTGAGGGCCTGATCAAGACTTGTTGTGATAAACTGCTGTAAAATGTTCGTTATTTCCTTAAAGGTGAGACAAAATGGCGGCGCATAAAGCTTTTATTAACGTGTGGAAATGTTGAGGTAACCCTCACAGAGCAACACTGCTTGTAAACTAGACTCTGTTCAGGTTCTGCAGGCATCAGGCCTCCATTCACCAAACTCCTAAAGACGACGTTTTAGAGCTTTATGAAAGAGCAGCTTTTGTTCCTTCCTTCCTTCCGCCTTCATTCAGATGCAACATGACTTTTCTGCTGATTTCTATGCTTCAAGATTTTATGGTTATTAAGGGAAGCAGTAAACAAGCTACAATAAAATAAAAAATATTGTGGAGGAAATATTTTAAACTCCAACAAAAACACACAAAACTAGAAGAAGACAAACACACACATATTAGTTCTGCACCCACAGAAAATTCCAGACAAGACTGACCATAAAGAAGACTCATTCAGCCCCCTCTACATGCATGAACCTTCTCTTACCCCCACACTCATTCAAAACTCTGAAAGCTGTGCAGATAAACTCACATGTTCGGCGGCCTGTGGGTCAATCTGCCCCTGCAGAGGAGGCACAGCAAACTGGATCTTCTTTGGACTGCCGGGCTCCATTATCACTGACTGGGATTTAGAAAGAAGGACAAACAGAGAGAGAGAAAGTGTGCTTGTGTGAAAGAAGGAAGGCAGGAGGGAGGGAGGGAGGGAGGGAGGGAGGGAAAGCAGAGCAGAGAGGGAGGGAGGGAGTGGTCTCCTCTCTGCCGATGGGGTCCATTATCACTAATTGACAGACCTAGAGAGAGATGGGAACAGCAGCCAAGGCATTGCAGCACTTTCCAAACCACTATCTGATAAAACTGAAATCTTGCTCCTTTTTCATGTGATGCTCTGTTGTGCGCATGTTTACATCTCAGAGCTCCTTCTGCAGCCCTTAATCAGTTATGAGTATGGGAGTGATTTTCATGACAATTAGAACCAGAACCGTTAATATTAGCAGAGAAATACTTTGATTAGATTTGAGTTTTGGAGTCAGAGAAGATATTGTAATTCAGTTCAATTCAATCCAAAATGATAGATGAAAGAGTAGAGAGAGTGGAAATTACATGTTCATAAGTTAATTTTAAACAGGTATCGTAGGTGTTGATAGCTGTAGGCAGGAAGGATCTTCTGTAGAGGTCTGTCTTGCACCGGTTCTGGAGAAGCCTCTGACTGAAGACACTGTTGTTGTTTAAGAATTCTCTAAAGAGGATGCTCACTGTTGTCCATAATGTTCTTCACTTCATGAAGAATTCTTCTCTGAGAAATAATCTCCAGAGCTTCTGGAGGAGATTCTAGAACAGATTCTAGAGGAGATTCTTGTTGACTTTTTTGTAGGTCATTTATTCTGTTCCTGTTATCCTGGCAGATGATATCACACTCTCCACAACAGACTAATAGAAGATCTGCAGCTTCTTGCTGCAAACGCTAATGGATCTTAGCTTCCTGAGGAAGTACAGTCTGCTCTGTCCATTCTAGTTTGTTGTCCAGGTGAACACCAAGGTATTGATGTCATGAAACGCGGACAGATGAACCCAGTATTCCAAGGAGAGACAGTCAGTAGGAAAGTTCAAAAAGGTTTATTAAATTAACAAAAACAAAAGCGGAGCTGTGGCTCGCGGACACTGCAGGATGGGGAGCGGGGCACCGCCCAATCACAGAACTCTGCAGGAGAAACACAGGTAAGTGACCACGATCATCCAATCAAAGCCAATCAGGCCAATTACCTGGTTTAACAGTCCAGTCCTAGAATGTCCCCAAGTGCTGCAGTCCCAGAGGACATGCTGGAAGCCGATCCTGGTGAGGGATCCATAACTGACAGGAACAGACAGGGAGAGGATCCAGATCAGGCAGGAACAGAAACAGGTGGCAGGATCCAGACTTCCAGGCATCCACAGGCTCCCAGGGATAGGTTCAGAGTCTGACTGGGTCCTGAAAGCGTGACCAGGTGGTCACGCACAGGAGCAGACAGGATCCAGGGTGCAGACAGGCAGGCTCAGTGGAAAGGATAGCTGAGACAGGACGTGGAACCAGAACTTGATGCAGGACTTTAAACTGGTCTCCTCCCTGGAGCCAGGCTTACTGGAATAAAGCTAAACCTCCCCACATAATGAGCCAAAACCCAGAGGACTCAGCGGGGGAGGAACAGTGGACTCATCAGGAGACGAGTCAAACACAAAAACCCTCTAACAGAAAAACAGATAATGATCTGGCCCTGAATGCTCAGGCTGAACTGAATATAACCAAGAGGAAACAGGTGAGGAGGAATAAATTATAAGTGAGGCAGGGAGGGAAAACGACACAGGTGAAAGGAATGACTAATTAAGGGAGAGCAAACAGGCCTTTCAGATCATGACAATTTATACTCCACCCACCACTATTTCTTCTCTTGATATTAATAGGCTGGAGATATGCAAGCTTAAGTATTATTATTATAACTTGTTAATTTCCTTTAGTTTTACTAAGTAGCGGCCAGTAGTCACACAGAGTAGAAATCAGTCCTTAAAACAACAACAAAACGACTCAAAGAGGATTTTTCTTCCTCTGAACAAACTAAATTCAAATCTTACTTCATGATGTTTCTTTTTATTCTTCAAAGTGGGACGGAGTGACACTTATTACTATAGGGCCGAATAAAAAATCTCCCCTCTACCAGAGGTGTCAAGTAACAAAGTACAAGTACTTTGTTACTTTAATTAAGTAAATCCCTTTTTTTTAGGTATTTATATTTTACTCCATTACTTATTTTTTTGACTTCTACTCATTACATTTTCACACAAGTATCTGTATTTTCTATTCCTTACATTTTAAAACAATCGTTACTGGTTACTCTTGGCTTTGGTTTAATGTTTCTAAATATTTATTTCCCTGTCATGTGCTCCATCCAATGCAGATCATTGGCTCCACCCACATCTAGTGAAAACTAGTGTGATTGGATGAGTCATATAACGCGAAACACTCATTGGTTAGCTAAAGCAAATCATCAGAAGCAAGCAGGTGTTCTTCAAACTGCTAACGGAATTGTCTATGCCATGCTAAGATGTGGGATTCAGAAAAAAGATGTTGAAATGTCTGAAAGGTCGGACACAGGCGAGCTGCATCGGGAGATGGAGACCAAACAAGACCTCCTCATCCTGCAGGCTTCTATTCCTCAAAGCAAAATTTTAGGAAATAGTCGAAAAACTGAGCTTTTTAAATTCATATAGTGGCATCTGGCTGTTTTTTAAAGGTTACTTTATAATTTTTATACTTTAAGTAGCTTTTGAGCAATATCCTTTTTCACTTTTACTTGAGTAAAGACGCCAAGTTGATACTTCAACTTTTACCAGAGTGTTTTTAAACTGTAGTATCTATATATTTCTACTTAAGTAATAAAAGTGCGTACTTATGCCACCCCTGCTCCGTACATAGATGTTATATGTTCACTAGTACTAAGCTAACTGCTGCTAAGAAACCGTGAAGAAGCTAAACTTCTTTTGCTGCTTTTGGAAACTTTTAGAGCAGCATAGTGTTTTCCTCCTCCATCCAGTTTCCAGCATCGCTTTATTGGATTCAAAAAGCTAAAATCACCTCCTGAACTTATAAAAGACGTCTACATATCTCTGCTAAGGAGCTAATATAAAGACAGCTATGTTGAAGAGGAGATAAGCCCAGAAGTTTAAGAACTTGTTCCTGAGGACTTCAGACAAGCGTGATTTTATTAAGCTTTGATTAAACTTTAATGCAAAATTCCTTCAAGTTGTTGTAGCTTTAGCTTCATTAGCTACCGAAGCTACTATAAAGAATCAATCTATTTCTATATCTGCACGCCGTCATACATCAGAGTCACAGAATGTCAGCAAAAACATGTGAAGAACTCAAGGCATGGATGTTTCCTATGGGTAGAGTTGCTCCTAAAATAAGCTCCTGCAGCTGCGGCTGAAGTTCTGCCCTGAGGATGACAGAGAAAACTAACAACAGTAAAGAAATGGAGAGAAGAGAGTGTAAACTGAGATAGTTGGACATGTCCATGATAACAGTGAATGATCCATAAGTGGGGGGGTGCTGGAGCCGAGGCGGGTCCAGAGATCATTCATAGAGGTGGTTAGGCAGGGACCAATGCACACTGAGGAGCTTTGGGAAGAAGAGGCGCATTAAGGGAGAGACTGACTTCCTAAGCCTTGAGCAGAAGCAGCTTAGTTGACTTCTAGAGGCCGTTACTCAGTAATCTGATGCGGTTTTCACTGATGGCTAAAGTGTATGGAGTGAATTATGTTCCATTATTGTTGCAAACAAAGATTGTCAATCTTATCCAACTAATCCATCAGGGTCACAGTGGGCCTGTGTCTATCTCCAGCAGGCTATGTGTGAAAGGCGGGGTTCACCCTGACAGGTATCCAGCCCATAACAGGGACCACAAAGACACATAACCACACACTCACAGTCATGTTTTTGGTATGTTGAAGGAAGCCAGAATACCTGGGGACAACCCACCTATGCCTGCAGAGAACATACAAACCCCATGCAGACAGCCCCCAGGTTAGGAATTGACTTGCATTCTTCTTTTAGCAAATCAACAGTGCTAGAAACGGCACCACTGTGCAAACCACAGACAGAAATAATGTTCTGTAAATGGAATTATGAAAAAGGAAAACAAAAGGTTTCACATGTTGGAAATTCAAAAGAAAATGCAACCCAGAAATAAAACCGTAAAAGAAGCTTCTTAACCCTTTATAGGTTACAGTTTTTGATCACTTGCATACCCCTTACAAATAGCCCCCCCTCCCTTAGTGAGGTCTAGAAGCAAAAGCTTCTAAGATACAGCTACATGGCTGGGCATCTTATTTTGGCATTTGACCAGTTAGATGATCCCTTGAATGATATATTACCTACTGGAAATTAAGTTGGGAAAAGTTAACAAGTCTAGAAAAGAAGGTAAAAAAGCTAATTGATGTTAAAAAATAAAGTTAATAAGCCTAGGGAACAATTATATCTATGTTTTATACCAGCATTAATGCCTTTATGATTAGTGGACTAAAAATGTGTTTTTCATGAATTTCTTCTAGCAAGCACTTTTTGTTATTTTTTTTTTCTTTTCTTCTTTTTTTACAGTGTCCTGTCTGGCAATGTGGCAATAAGAATAATTGTCTTGATGCCAAAAAGAGCCCAACAGATTTTACTTTCACAAGTGTAGCAGCATGGCTATCGCCATACTGCTCCACTTGTTTCATGCATAGAAATAGCTTTATTATAATTATGCAGGGAGTTTTTACAGTTTATATGGACACTGCAATGTAAAGTAGAGCAGAAAAACAGAAGAAAGAAAAATTTGAAAAAGAAAAAAAAAGGATGTAAAGATGAAAGAAGAGAGGAGATAGGAAAAGAGATAATGACAAAATATTTTTTAGTCTACTTCATCACCTGCAACGAGATGAAAAAAGAACAGCACAAACTAAAAGACACGGGTAATGTAGATAGATATTTTTCTTTAATATATTCGGGCAAGTTGGCGTTTCTTGTTATTACATTGACATTAATTTTTGCAATCAAAATATCCATATTTTTTTAATGTTACAAAGGTAATAAGATCTTTTCCTGGATTCCAATAACACTATCAGCTGGATTTTCAAACTATTTCACTGAGTGCCCTATAAAGGGTTAAATCAAAAAAAGGGTCTTGAGTGTAACTCCAGTGATTTTCAGGTTTTATATTTAAAAATCTTTTCTCATTTCTTTTTTATTTCTAAATTGCATTTATGGATTTTATATCCTGACAATTTATTTTTCTTTAGGTTGACATTCACAAATTCCCTTCCTTTTTAGATTGTGTCTTAGATTCTCTTCACTTCTGTGGGCGGGCTTTCCTCTAGAAAAACAAATCCAACCGTGAAACTTCCTTCTTCCTAAATATTCCACAGTCAACCAGCAGCTGTATCATCAGAAAATGGAAGTGTTTGAAAACGAAAGCAACTCCAAAGGCCGCCATAGGCCATTTAAACTTCAGCAGACACTAAAGCTCACAGTGCGAAGAGATTGCCAACTTTCTGCAGAGTATAGTAGCCTGGGTGCCATTCCGAACTTAGTCCCGCCCACAACGTTTGAGGTTGGGAAGTTCGGTCTGGTTTTACTCAACAGTAGCGCCGAGTATGCTAGCACAATATCTGGCGGCCAATCAAATTGTCAGGGCGGGGTTTTACTCTGGACGAAGTGATGGACCCAGATGATCAACAGTACGCACGTAATCAACCGCGCGATGACCAGCGGCAGGTGACAACAACAATGTATGCTGCTGGAGAGTTGAGGTGAGTAGATTCTGCTATTAGGTCTGTTGACTAAGACATAGGCGGATCTACTGGGGGTGGCATAGGGTGGCAAATGCCACCCTACAAATGACAGCCTTGCCACCCCTGCTGCCACCCAGTTGGCGGGAGGGGGGCGAGGCTTCCAGAAACTATGGATAATTTCAGAATTACGACGCTAATTTCTAAATGTGGGACTGCAGTGAAATGCAGCACGAGATGATGACGAGGCGAACAAATCAGACATGGGATGAAACAGGTAAAAGCTTCATTTTAACTATCTATTGAGAAATTAAATCATAATGAAAGGCCACAATGTTGCTAGCATAGCTGCAACATTTATTTGATTTGGATATGATAAAAATCAGGGTGCAGAACGTTATTTCTCTAACTATGATGTTAGTTAGGCCTGACGTCTCAGCCTCATAAAGATTTATTTGCGGTCAACTATGACAGCTGAGAGACTATTGAAATCGCCAGATTCATGTCTACTTTATGTTCTGCTCTCTGGTGAGCCCAGCTACAGAGCTGTTAACCATTTTTGTGTTTGCACCTGAAAATCTGATATTTCCTTTAAATAAAACCAAAAGGGTTAAAAGTAAAGTTAAAAATGTGACACTGGTGTAAATCCTGCTTAGTATAAAGCAGTGTTGTATTGATTTCATTTTTTTGTATATATATATATATATATATATATATGAAACTATCCAGAAATGACCTGTATGAACCTACTCACAACATTTTTTCTACTTTTTCTCAGACTGGAAGCAAAATGTATTTTTTATGTTTAGCCTTCTTTTCTCAGATTTGTGGAGATTTTAATGTAACATACAGCACCTACCTTTTGTTGATTTGTTGATATCAGCAGCTCTATCTACAGTATATTTACATGCATGAAATGTCCCTTTCATGTTGCCTTAACTGCTGTATGTCAAGTTACTGAGGAAAAAATGGGGCAAATCTGTGTTCAGAGTAAAATGCAATACATGACATGTCTGGTACCCCTTGTTTGGATGCGCTTGACCCATTTTAGAGTATTTACTGCACAATGTAAAGTGATGCTTTCACTTTAGTCCAGAAGCTCAGTCCATATAGATCTCTGATGGGTAACTTTTCTTTTCTATGGAGTTTCTAGCATCAGCATCTGTGTAAGAAAAGAGCTGCTCTCTCTCTGACAGTCAATGGCACACATCGGCGATTCAGCACCTGTGTCTACGACCTTAATACCTTTTCCTGTGATAATGCCCTCTAGAAGTAGTGTTATCATTCTTCTATCTTCCTATTAGGTGAGATCTCATTTATTATCACGTATTTCTATTCATGAACTTGCTTTCACATGAAACAACACTTACTGTACATACTTATTTCTCTACCTAAATCTGTGATAACTCAGATTATATCTTGTGTGTAAACAAAATGCCATATGTTGCCACCCCTCAAAAATTCCTGCCCCTCCCTCGCCCACCCTATAAATATTTTTTACCTAGATCCGCCCTCGGTTCTAGAAGATATCGACAAGTTGAGAAACACGTCGCCCCTATAAATCACAGCTCTGTAGAGCGGTATCCAGACTCATATTCTGACTAGAATTGAGTAGGACTACGTCAGGCTAAGAGTATATGCCTACACACCTTCAAACTACCCGATGCCTTTAGATTAGATGTGAGAGAGCTTCTTGGAAGCACGCCACCAGAAAACACGGCGGAGTTGACAGATGTGCGTTTTGGTCCGTGTCTGAATGCATAGTGCCAAGTGAAAAGTTTTGTGGAGCGGGGGTAAAGAAGATTTACTTCTGGATCGTATGTGTTGCAAATAATTACTGCAACTATATCCTCTTCCTACCCTGGCTGGGGTTTGGACAATGCTACCAACTTCACCTCCATGCAGCCACAGTTTTATCATATCATAAATAAAAAATATGTTGTCAAACTATAACTTAACCCTTGGCATTCTAGAAACAATGTCTTTTTTTAATCAAACAAACCTGCTTAAAAACGTCTCGTCAATCTGTTTTTCTCTGGTAGATTCACATCTGTCCCCAAACTCAACAACTTGCATCAGTTAGTCCACGCTGACATCAGAGCGTGTTTGCATGTGTGTTGGCACATGCAGTGGAAACGGAGACATCTTGAGAGGCTTAATAGTTTCTGTAGGTTGAACGAACTGTGCTCTAATTGCACAAAGAGCCCCTTGTTGTTTTCAATCCACTGGAAACGCTCCATCTGTGCTCAGTTAAGGTGAGGCAGAAAGACCGCTCTGTTGTCTGTGTGTAACAAGGCCTGGTGTTTTCCACTCACAATGATCAGCCTCCTCAGCATGGGGCATGATGTTATGCTCTGCCAAATATGATTTTGATGCAACTGTACACTGATAGCATGTGGGGCATAAAAGCAAAATGAAAGAAATGAGACACTTCTTTTTCTGGCTTCAGGGGGAAAATGACCTTTTGAAGGATAAAGACATTATGGAACTGTATTGATTCTCAACATGATAAAATATTGCAATTCAAAGGATGTAGGTTGATAATTCTACATGTGTGTGTGTCTATTTGTGTGACTGAGGTCTTTTTTTCTGCTGCAACTTTAACAGCTGCTAAATAAACCTCCATCAAGGATCCAGCAATTATCACCTTCAGCACCAATTTAATGCCTGAATCCCTCGAGGTTTTAACAACCGTTTCCTGGCCAGGAAACACCTCGCAAAAAGACAGCAAGAAGACTTGCTTATGAGAGCAGACTTAAGGGTTCTACTGAGACTTAAGGTTCTGATGAAAGAACAGTTGCCTTTCTTTATACACAATGTGCTTCATTGTGCTGTGTTCACTGAGCTCTGAAGTGTGACATCAGAGGTTTTTCTGCTATATTAAAGCAGCACCATGTAACTTTTGACCCAAGCATAACCCTAATCAAAGATATAATAAGTAAATGTTTAAGTCACTATTCAGCTATTGGTGCATACTTACTTGCCCTTCTACAAGCTACACTATATACTGCCTGCCTGTACAAAAAAAAAAAGTAAATACCTGGATTCTGACCTAGCAAATAGGAATGACCTCCTCTTGGATAATTACTGCATGGGTGATTATCTTTCAGCTGGCAAAAAGTTATATGAACCCTGAACTGGTGGAGCTAACTTGCTTCCTAGCATCTTCCTAAATAACCATGTGATTTAAGACATCTTGACCGTGGTCGGAAGTGCTGTTTGAGAAGGGTCAAATCATTGGCATGCATCAAGCAGAGAAAACAGCTAAAGAGATTGCAGAAACGACTAAAATTGGGTTAAAGGAACTGTCCAACGCATTATTTAAAACAGGAAGGGATAGTGGGGACCCATCTTCAAAAGGGAGGAAATGTGGCCTTGAAAACAATCCCTGAACAATGATCAGCGTCGGACGTATGAATATTTTCTAAACGTGCAGGGTAGAGATCAAATCAAGAAAAAAACGGCAGTGAAACTCTAGGGCTATGTTTACTACTGAAAGTAAGAGCATTTCCACACTATCGAATTTATAGCGTGAACTCAAGGGATTGGGACTCGAACAGCCAGGTAGCCTGGAGAAAGCCACTAATCAGTGAGGTGGGGCTAACTGGAAAAAAGGCTAAGGCTTCCAATTTGCTGGTTACAAATATTGGACTGTGGAGCAATGGAAGAAGGTCATGTGGTCTGGTCTGAGGAGTCCAGATTGACCCTGTTCCAGAGTGATGGGCAGAACCAGGGTAAGAAGAGAGGCATGTAAAGTGATGCACCCACCATGCCTAGATGCCTACTGTACAAGCCTGTGTGGGGCGGGGTTATATGATCTGGGGTTGCTGCACGTTGGTCAGGTCTAGGTTCCCTTAAACAGTATGTGCTCAAAGAATGAGATTCAACTGACTACCTACGAATATACTCGAATGGCCAGGAAAGTTATTCCACGCATCACGGATCTCTTCCTGATGGCATATTCCGGCGATGACAATGCCAGGATTCATCGGGCCCAATTGGTGAAAAGACTGGTTCAGGGGAGCATGACACATCATCATTTTCATACATGGATTGGCCACCACAGAGTCCAGACCTTAACCCCATTGTAGGAGATCTCTGACAAAGTAGAGAGGGCTTGCACAGCAGCGCTTTGACTCCCTACCTGCCTCACCATGTATCAATGAAAGGATCTCGGTAGAAAAATGAATGCAAAACACTGGATGGAAATAAATGTTTTGACATTGCAGAAGCTTATCGAAACAATGCCACAGCGGTCCAACAAAGTATATTAGAGTGGCCAGGCAGTGTATGTAACTTCAGAGGAGTGGATCCGTGACTGGACAGGTCCTGTGACCCAGAGGACTGCCCTTACAGCAGTCTGTGCTACCTTTAAACACAAGGGATAAATAACCAAAAACAGGGTTAAATTGGAAGGCACCCAGACTTTCGCTCAAGTTTCACCAAAGCAATCTAGTTGGAGGGCTGAAGTATTTAAGTTGCATGAAGCTTCATCCTCCTGCACTCAGATGCAAATCAAATAGCCACCACTCGTTCTTCTGTGTTGTTGGAGCCTTTTTGTGTTTGTGGGCAATATGGCTGGTCTTTAGAATCATAATAGGAGTGCTTAAGTTATTGTAGTGGAAAAAGTTCCATGACTGAATCCTAAATGGAAAGTAAGCTTGTATGAGCGATGCAAACTGCAACTTTTTTTTTTTTTTTCAGTGTCCTGTTTGGCAATGTGGCAATCGGTCTGTGACAGTGTACGTCACTTCCGCAAAATTTTGACTTCATTTAGGGTGTTAGCGCCATTTCTGTGGTGAAGCGACAGCAGCAAATCGTGCAAAACAAAAGAAACTAACAGAGAGCAGAGCTGCGTTCTAGTTGCTTCTTTGGAAATAATGGGACACTGGTGCATGCGCCAAAGGATGCAATAGTAATGGCTTTAAAGCAGAAAACAGCAGATGGGGTTGCACGGTTTTTCGGATTCCCCACTTAAGGAAAAAAAAAATACGGACCGCAGGCAACAGATGACGGAACAAAGAGGCGTCGGCCTCCGGTCGCTGTAAGAAGGAAAGACATCACGTTCCATAAAATATCCTCATGCTCGTGTTTGCTCTGCGGCATTTTCACAAAATGAGTCCTTATAAATATACTAATGAAATCAACAACGCTGAAATGGTTTGCTTATAAAGTTGCAGGAGTTCTGTAAACCTACTGGAAACATGCTGTGAAGAAGCGAAAGTGATGTTTGTTTTATTATTTTTAGACCGCTAAAATTTAATAAATAATGCATTCTCACCATATAATCATTTACACAATCTGCAATACAAATATATTTTTATGAATAAATATATATAATACAGTGTACATATAAAAACACTGTACATATAAAAACACTAATACCACTCATCAGCCAACTCACTGCATTTATTCATCCTGTGCAATCTACTTAGGTTTATTTATTATAATCCTTTGTTCGTCCTGTAAGCTTTTCAGTTTATTTATTTACCTCTGGCCTTACTAGTCCGATGTACTTGTGCTGTTTTGGTATAGCAAATTTCCCCACTGTGGGAAACATAAGGTTATCTTATTTTATAACTCATCTAATCTAATGGGCTCTGTTATTAA
This sequence comes from Cyprinodon brontotheroides, assembly GCA_018398635.1. Lineage (NCBI taxonomy): Eukaryota > Metazoa > Chordata > Actinopteri > Cyprinodontiformes > Cyprinodontidae > Cyprinodon > Cyprinodon brontotheroides. The sequence continues at coordinate 1,596,963 of JAGKQL010000051.1, forward strand.
GGTGCTTTATATAGTGTTTTGAATAGATGTGTAAAACACTCAACCTTTCATCTACTTTGCAGGTCAACCCGCATATGAGATGATGGAGACTGACCCAGACTGGGCTCCATCCCTGCATCTGGGCCACACTGACATCAGACCAACAGACACAGACCGCTCTTTAAGACGTGGTTATCGGGAACAGCTGAAAAAGAATGCCCTGCAAGCAACTGAAACGGGGCTCCATCAGGCTGATGAAAGGACAGACAGAATGTAACCTGTGTGTGCTCAGGTGTGCAGAGATGAAGCGTCTTTTGGAAGAAAACAGAGAGCTGCGGCGTGAACTTGATGAGCTACAGATCTCTGATTGCTTCTTTGGAGACAGTAATGAAAAAAGTCAAGTACTATACGGGTCTACCAAACTTGGCAACCTTTATGGCCTCTCATGTCTGCTCAAAATAAAATTCTCAGTCCATTTCAAATGCTTCTGTTAACCTTCATGCGTCTGAGATTGGATCTGCCCTCAAAACACCTTGCTTATCTCTTCCGTGTTTCACCAAAGACAGTAGTGTACAGAACATTCAATAAAATGCTGTCATTTTTATATGCAAATCTAAAGCGTGCAATTGTGTGGCCAGATAGACACCTTGCACAGTAAATTATGCCCTCATCAGTTTTGTGGAGTGCCTTTGGACATGGAGTCACAGTGATTATTGACTGTTTTTGAAATTTTCACAGAGAAAAAACCAGCTAATAAATGAATGCAAGATCAAGTACTGTTTCAACTTTATTCTTTCTTTTTTTATTCTTCTTTTCACACAAATAGAATTTTTGCTTTTTTTAAAGTTACTTTTGAAAAATAACAGCAAAAACAAATATAAGTTTCACCATCACTTCAAATATTAACAATGTTTTCTGAAGTTGTAAAAATGTGTGTACAATAAAGAGTGGATTTGAAATTTGAAACAAGTGTTGTTATCTTTTCAATCAAGCAGAGAATTTATGAAAATGCAATACAAAATCTCAAATACATAAATAATGCAGAACAGTGCAAAGCTTCAAATGTTTTACTTTTGTCTTCCTCCCTCGTATATAGCAGATTGCTCTTTAGATTAAATTAGAAGATTTTTATTTTCCCAGGACTTGTTTTCACTGTGGTCTGTGGTCTTCGTGTAGAGATATTACCTAACAGGTGATATCTGTGAAGAAGACTGCAGATCCCAGTGAAAACAGTCGGCCTGGATAAAGTGAACAGCAAATACAGTGTGCAACTTATCAATGTGCAAAAATTATGACAAGTTTTTTCGTTTCAGTCTGATGAGCAGCACAAACTGCTTCTAATAACTGCAGCTATCTGTGCAACTGCCCACAATATCTGCCTTGTCACTGTAATAATAATATATAATATCGCTCCCTAGCAGCTTTAGAAATTTTGTCTGGGTAAGGTATCCGCTCAGTTTTCTTGTTCTTTTCCATTTAACCGATAATCCTCACTGCTGGCAGCGCCTCCTCTTGTTTTTGTTTGTTTTGTTTTCTTCCGCTCACCACAAAAATGGCGCTTAGGGGGTGTGTCAGTCACGTGTCTGACAAAGACCGATAAGAATAATTGTCTTGATGCCAAAAAGAGCCCAACACATTTTGCTTTCACAAATTGAGCCTAGGCGGAGGTTCAACTAAAGAAACTCATTGCTCTCCTACATTCACCTGCGTTACAGCCAATCAGCTTTGAACCCCACCTCCACGAAAAGCCAATCGGCATCCAAAGTTCATCTTAAAGGCCTCTGATCCGCTTGTCTTCTCCTGTCCTGTAGGCAGTGGATTCGCTGTGTGACTTCATTCAGATGACCCCGTTTCAACCCACCTCCAGCCCCTCCTCCACCATCGTAGCTAAAGCTTCATCAGAGTCATTCCTCCTGGACTCCTTACTGCATTCCCTCTCTAATTTCAACCCGTCCGCAGAAGACCGCCATGTTGGAGCCTGGTTCTGCTCAGAGGTTTCTTCCCAACGGAAGTTTTTCCTTCCACTGTCGCTCATGCTTTTGGTCATCATGGACAGGTTCTCTTCATCCTGTGTTTTCCAACTGACTTCCATCTTCCAAGTCCCTGAGTGAAGCTCTCTAGTATCAGCTCACGCAGTTCACTGGATCTCCCCATAAAGCTCAGCAGACCATCTTCACTAACCAGCAGTCTACAGACTGACCAACTTCATCTATCTCCACTCCACCACTAGTTTCAGGCCGCATGGCTATCAAAATTAAGTGCTATGTTTCCTGCCGAGGTCTGAGCACCAAAGACTAAATAATTGTATCAATACATTTCTTCTACTTGTCTTTTCTTTTTGTGTGAGTTATTCAGATTGAAGTGGGAGCAGTAATGCTACCGCCATAGTGTTCTGCTTGATTTATGCATGTAAATAGCTCTATTATATTTAAAGCAGGGAGTATTTCAGAATATATGCAATGGGAAAGTAGAACAGGGAAGGACAAACAGGAAAAAGGAGAAAAGATGAAAGAAAGAGGAGATAAAAGGGAGATAATGATAAAACCTCATGAGTCAGCTTCATCACCTGCAAAAGGATGTTAAAGAACAGCAGAACCAACGGATATAGTATAACAGATACATTAAAGTAACAACTTGATACCATCGCTGTAGTAGTATTATTTAATCTGAGATGTATACTGTGTTACCTGAAGACAACAATATGGGCTTTCTGTATGGAAGTGAATCTCTGAGTACCTGGAACCAAGCACCTGTAGTTGGTTGAAGGTGCACTTGTGCTTGTAAAGTTTATCCAAAGAAAAAATGCTCAATAGTGTTTGTGGAGAGCTGGAGAGGCGCTCCCCCCAGAGCACAGAGGCAGGCACCAGGGGACCCAAAACCCTAGGTGCCCAAAGGGATCCCCCGAGCAAAGGCACTCAGGAGGGGCCAACCCAGGAAGTCTGCCCCCCCGCCAAGGGAACAGGAGCGACAGCCCTGAGGAAACCCCCCAGCCCCCGCAATGCCGAAGCCCCCAGGAGCCACTCGGACAAGCCTGTGGGCTCCACCGGTAGCAAGCCAGCCCGAAGTGGAACTGGCCATGGTCCCCGGGGACCCGAGGCCCCAGGGGTGCCCTGCCTCCCAGCGCGAATCAGCTGCCAGGAATAAGCCAGCACCCAGGCATTCATCCCCAAACACCGAAAACACCCCCAAAGCACCAGCGGGCCAAGGCGCCAGCCAGTGGAGGAAGGCAGGACGGGGGGAATGGGATCCAAACTTAGCGGAGACTTGAGCTGTTCTTGGGAGAGGGAGCAGTTTAGACCCGAATCTTCCCACCCTAGTGCCCCCACTCGCAACACACAGACTCTTAAAAAAAAAATGGCGTATGCACATTCACACATAACATCTACATCCAATAATCCCAGGGCCGAGGACCCGGCACCCCTTTGGAGCGCTGGTGCCCTGTCCCGGGATTACCGGATGACCCAGTAGGTGAACGCTTATTACAGATGGGGGTAGAGGAGCGGTGTCACAATCGTACCCATTTAGTTCCTGCTTCCTTCCCGACCCCCCCCCCATCCCTGTGTGGGCCAACATGTCCTGTACGGGCCACACAAACAGAACCTCCCTCCCCCCCATAATAAGTCACAGATCATAATGCTATCTGGTCCTACCTCCTTTCAGACTGCCAGCACTACTGTGATTGGTGACTGCAGACTCACTTTTAGGATGCTTTAAGTTTCCTTACTCATTTGAGCTATTCTGACTGATAACTAATTTGATGCAAGGGGCTGAACCTGGAATTACAGATCTGTCTTACCACCAGTGTCTCAAAGTTACACAGCATTGCTTCAAGTATGCATCAAAAGTGCCTAAAAAACAGAAAAGGCTACAGTTTAGTCAAAACATTGCATTTTTATTTATTTATATATTTGTTTTTTAATAAAAAAAAAACATGATAAAAAATGATAAAAAGGTGTTATATTCTTCCTGATAAATCTACTTTACATGTATGTTTTAAGCCTTTTTTATGTCAAGACTTTTTACTAGTTTAGTAATTTTCTTGTTAAAATAACTGGATCAGAACAGATTTGAAAGAAAACCTGCATTTAAAACTGGATAAACTTGAGTTTTACTGAGAAACATTAAAAGTACAAAGAAATGTGCTCCCAAAACATCCTGTTTTAAGGATCTTTAAGGCAGTGCTTTGTAGTTGATCTATTGATACCAACAAAATAAAAAAAAATAATAAATCAAACTGTTTCTACTTTGATATGTTTAAATGTGAACACTTCATGAAATGGTTTATAAGCAAAACGCTTTCTCAAAAACAGTCCCAAAATTTAGAGAGCTGTCTTTCTGCATTAGGAAAAAAACCTAAGAGATTCAATCAGGCATAAATGTTTGTCATCATTATCTTTGCTGCAACATCTGATGGAACCTTTTATTGCATCTACAAGGTCTGAATGTATGGAGTGCATTTTGTTTCAATATTGTTTCAAGCAAAGAATGTGCTTTATAAATGGATTTTCTATACATATTTGAATGTTTCAAGTGTTTTTATTTTTATTTTCCAGATTCCGTTTTATGAATTTCTTTTGAAATAGTTTCACAGATCACATTCACTTCACTTCAAACCAAAAACAAACACTAGCTCCTAACATAAACATAGTGTTGCTAACGTTCTTACAGATCAATAGAAATTATTCTTTACTCCTCATTCCAGAGGAAAGACAATCATAGAAGTGAAAAAAATCTTATATGTAAAATGTAATTTTGAAAAGAATGCAAGTGTATGTGAGAACAGAAATTTGAAAAAATAAATAAAAGCAATAACATAAAGTGAGGAAATAATTTAATCTGAAATGATCTGGTTGAATTGTCTCTGTTAAGTGTGAACTGATGCCAAAGAAATAACCTGAAATAAATTAAATATGAAAACAGTGAAAATAAATCTTAGGAAAAAGCAATTACTCTCATATCCTTTTTTCTTTAAGTTTCATGTCTGGATTGTGTTTTCTTTTTATATTTCAGTCCACAAAATGTGTTTTTTTACTTCCAATAATAATAATAATTCCCCTCATCCAGAGTCTGTAAGTGAGCACTGATTTACAATGGGGGGGGCTCCTTAGTGATGTTTGCTTTAAAGGGATTGCAGTGAGGGCTTTCAACCTGTTGTGTCTGGCGTAAACTAACATCTTATTCTTTTGCTTTATTGCTTTGGATTGCAAAACAGATGGGACTGAGCTATGAATCATTCTATCGACAATAACTTTGGCTATTTTATGTAGAATGAGCTGAAAGCCATCAACTAAATCTCAATGGCAAATAAGTTAGAAAAATAAGATTTTGTAATGGCAACATAATGCTATGACAGGAACCTTGAACCAGTTCCTCATGCCTAAAAACCTTCCAATGAGGCTAAATTAATTAGCAGTGGGCCAGAAGTCCTCCCAGAACATGAAATAATTCAAAATTCATCAGCATGGCAGGCACTGGCTTTGTCTGGCTTGTTACTATTCCACTCATTGTACCATATTCTGAACATTGAGCCACTGAGGCGTTTGGTCCAACATCAGTCCAACATGAGAGGGAAAAAACTGCACAAAGGACATTTGTTGCTTTTTTTTTCAGTCTGTGATTCCAGTCATGTTGAAGAATGAGTGGCCGCTGACTGAAACATTAAAAGCAATGATCCCAAAGCTTTTGGCAAGCTACCACTGGAGAGCAGAATAAACAAAAGATCCAGCTGGTTTGAGTTTATTTCCTGTAGAAAATCCTCTGTCTCTCTATTTTTTGTTAAATTTTCATGATGCGCTTTGAAATGTCACTGCTCTGAAAGGCCAGGAAACACAAAAGACGTGCTGATGAGATCATTTAAAAAAGTGTTACATGTGGTTTTCTAATCTTGAAAAGTCTTTGAGTGGAAAAACATCCAGATCCCAGAGCAAATTATTTGTTTTATGTCCGCTTCTATGATCTGGGGATAAAAATCAAGATGGTGGCCAATCTATGGTTCAAGTTCAGATGTAAATCTGAAATCTCAAACTGTCAAGTACTGACGTTTAGGCCGTTTATATTGTTTTAAAAGAAAGGAGCCCCCTAAACATTTCTTTACAATATAGTATATTTCCGCTGTTTTCATTAAAACATTGAAAAGTTAGAGGACTCAGTTACAAATACCAAGTTATGCTGTAATTCATCAGGTTCTGTATAATGAGATGGCAATGCTCTTCCTGTTGGGATCTGGAGGCTGTGTCCACTTTCTCCACCAGAGGGCGCACGATATCTCCTGGGGGCATGAGCTGACTGCAACATCTGTCTTCCATCTGCTCATCAGGAAGCCCTATTTAAGGAGGAGGAGGCTAACACTTCCCTGCCAGAGTGTTTGCCAGTAATGGTAGAGCTAGACCTGAGCCAAACAACCAGATCTGAATCTCCAACTTTTTGAACCTGCCTGACCCTGTTTCTCTCTGCCTCACAGATTGAGTCCTGTCTGAAGACCTGAAATCCTGGAGAGTGATCTCTGTCTGAAATCTGCCTGCCTGCACTCAGTGAAATCCTGGAGAGTAATCTCTGTCTGGAATCTGCCTGCCTGCACTCAATGAAATCCTGGAGAGTAATCTCTGTCTGGAATCTGCCTGCCTGCACTCAATGAAATCCTGGAGAGTAATCTCTGTCTGGAATCTGCCTGCCTGCACTCAGTGAAATCCTGGAGAGTAATCTCTGTCTGGAATCTGCCTGCCTGCACTCAATGAAATCCTGGAGAGTAATCTCTGTCTGGAATCTGCCTGCCTGCACTCAATGAAATCCTGGAGAGTAATCTCTGTCTGGAATCTGCCTGCCTGCACTCAGTGAAATCCTGGAGAGTGATCTCTGTCTGGAATCTGCCTGCCTGCACTCAATGAAATCCTGGAGAGTAATCTCTGTCTGGAATCTGCCTGCCTGCACTCAGTGAAATCCTGGAGAGTAATCTCTGTCTGGAATCTGCCTGCCTGCACTCAGTGAAATCCTGGAGAGTAATCTCTGTCTGGAATCTGCCTGCCTGCACTCAATGAAATCCTGGAGAGTAATCTCTGTCTGGAATCTGCCTGCCTGCACTCAATGAAATCCTGGAGAGTAATCTCTGTCTGGAATCTGCCTGCCTGCACTCAATGAAATCCTGGAGAGTAATCTCTGTCTGGAATCTGCCTACCTGCACTCAGTTAAGCCTCTGCCTCTGCCCTCAGCCCTCTGCCTGCCGACTAGCCTCTGGACCCTCGAGGTTCCCCCCCTGCAGCTCTGTTCCACCCTTGAGTAGGTATTAACTCCAAACATCAGAAAACCTGCAGTTAACCTGGATCAACACTAACCTCTCTGTCCTCCTCAGTGTTGTTCCCCTCGTGACCTGTCGAACCAGGGACCAGTTCATACTCATTGTATATTTTGTAAATAAACCTATAAACTTTTTCCTGTCTCTCGAGTGTTTCTGCATGTGGGTTAGACGCCTTGAACCCAACATGACACTTCCTGCATCCTACTGCAGGTTATATTAAGAAAAAAAAATTAATTAGAAAGATCCTCTGCATAAAAAACAGCATATTTTGTGCACTGTACTAATTGTGCTAGTTTGAAAAACTGCGTACATTTCTCAACTCAGAATTGCGAAATTACCTTCAGCCTTCCAATTACGCTTCTATTCATTCTCATGGAATAAAAGCTTCAGGCTCAGGTGTTTGTTCAGTTTGAGCCAATTACAGTCCTGCTCACCATTATTGGCACCTCTTCATGTTTGTCATAGCTGAGTGAATATCTTCAGAAATAAATGGAAATGTTCAAAAGTTGTATCAGCAAGGTCTTTCAATTTAAGGTCCAAAATAATTTAAGAACACAAATTACCATTTCAACACAAATATTTTAATTCCAAAAGAAAAAAACAGAAAACCAGCATGTGCACTAATATTGACATCCCTCCCTAATATTTGGTTGGCAGCAATGACAGCCTCCAAACATTTCTTATATTCCTCTAAAGCTTCTTCCTCTTCTCAAGTGGCATTTTCTCCCACTCCTCTTTTGCAATCTGCTCGAGCTCTTGTACATTTGCAGGGTTCCTTTCTCCAATGGCAGATTTCAGCTCTACCCAAAGATTTTCAATTGGATTGGGATCAGGACTAATTGCTGGCCATTTTAAAACAGCCCATTTTTGCCCTTTAACCATGCCTGCGTGCTTTTGGAGGTGTGCTTTGGGTCATTATCTTGCTGGAAGACCCAGGATCTTTGCCTCAAACCAAGCTTTGTTACACTGGGCAAGACATTTCACTCTAGAATTTCTTGATAATCTTCTGATTTCATGATGCCTGTGATACGGTTAAGGCCTCCAGTACAATATGCAGCAAAACAGCCCGACAGCATTATGCATCCTCCACCATGCTTGAATGTTGGCATGATGTTCTTTTCTTTAAAGGCTTCATTGGTCCGTCTGTAAACATACTGTTGGTGTGAATTACCAAAAAGCTCCAGTTTTGTTTTATCTGTCAATAAAATGTTGTCCCAGAAGGCTTGAGGTTTGTCCAGGTTCTCTTTTGCGAAGACCAATCGTTCTTTTTTATGGCTTCTCTTTAGGAAATATTCCATCATATGTACTTAAACTTCAGGGGTGCCAATAATGGTGAGCAGGACTGTATATCCTTCTCTAAAGTATATAATTGATCATATGAGGCCCGCTGGTTGTCCTGCAGATTCTATCCCTCCTCACTTGCTGAAAGAGGTACTAAAATGGACCAAACATTCTGGAAATGATTCATAGTAGTCTTTCCTCTGGTACAGTACCAAGGATTTTGAAGCATGCAGTTGTGTGTTCCCTTCTTAAAAATGCAGGCTTGACCCTTCTCTGTTATCCAATTATAGGCCTATCTTCCACCTTGCATTTATTTCTAAAATGCTAGAGAAGGTCGTTTACAATCAACTGTTGCTATTTTAGAGGAAAATGGTATCACTGAACCTTTTCAGTCAGGATTCAAAACCCTTTACAGTACACAGAGCGCACTTCTCAGGGTTTCAAATGACATATTGTCTACAGACTCTGGAAAGTTTTAGTGCTTTAGAATTTATCTTCTGCGTTTGATACTTTTGATCACAGTATTTTAATGCCTCCTCTTAGGCACTGTGTGGACATTGGGGCGTTGCCCTGATTAGGATTGGGTCCTTTCCAGCCAGTAAAGGTTTCTGTGTTAAATTTAACAAGTTTGTGTCTTCCACTGTCTTCCACAAGACCTCTTCCACACGGGGTACCTCAGGGCTTAAAGGCACACTATGCAACATTTTTCAGTTAATTAATATGTTCCATAACGCTATGGATGATTAAAATGAGTCATTTCCAGGTTGAACAAAGGTATTCTCGGCGCCCCTGGTGGTCTGTGGGGAAATACTGCACTTGCAATTGCAGGAGCACCACCCCAGCACCCACAGGCTCGTGAAGTCTCGTGAGAGTCAGTCTTGCTTTTCGGCGAGAACTGCTACACGCCCTCAGTGAAAAGCATGCTCGTTGCTAGCACAGTGGCTTATCTTTGTGCAGTTATGCTAATGTTCACGCAGCATAAAAGCAGCAAAATCGGCGTCTGCTGCTTCTTTTTGCTGCTTGTACCAGTTAGTACTGACGCGCGGCCGAAGCAGCTTTGCTGCTCTGGCTGTGTGTGTGCAAAAGTGTGTCTGACGCTGGCGTTGGTTGGAGCTTCACTATCCTTTCTCTGCCTTGCAGCTATATTTGCTGTGATCAGTGGGAATAAAAGTAGTTTTAATATGTGTTTAAGTGAGAAAATACACCTGAAAAACGTAATCAGTGCAGTCAGTCCATTCAGATTATCATCCTGCCTTCATTATTTTTTCTGTGAGAGCCGCCAGACTCCACATACCAGGGATAATGTGCCGACAGTAGGAATCCCTTCATCAGCAGCGGTTCACCGCGGCAGCTGGTAGTGTGTTTTCATCTAAATAATCCAAACTGCTTATTCTGCCCGGGCAGATTTCTGCATTTTAAGTTAATTTAGGCGTCAATAAACTGTTAAGAGGAGTGATCATCAGCGCTGTGTCTCTCTCCTGCGCTAAGCGCAGACCGACGCTGCTGCTTCAGCTGCTCAGACGCGTATGCGCCTGCTGCTCAAAACGCCAGCGGGACCTTTTGCTAACGCCTTGGACAGCGTCAACCATTGACTTTGCATGTAAACTTCGCTGCTTCTGTACAGCGCCAGCTACGTCCAGTGTGAACGCAGCATTAGTCATTCGCTGCTAAGTCTCAAAACAACAGCGCCTGGCTTGACGGAGAAACCAGGAGAACAGCTGTGCATATTTACGACAGTGCACTTTTACTTTCGCCCTCTGGGGGGCTACTCGCTGGAAAATCAACACCGGTTGCATAGTGTACCTTTAATTCTTGGCCTCCTTTTATTTGCCATTTTCCTGCTCTCCCTCACCTTTGTTTTAAGGAAAAATGGCATTTCATTTCACTTTTATGTTGATCACTGCCAGATGTATTTCCCTTTTTACCCAAATAACACAATCCAGCAACTCTCTCATTGCCTCACTGACATTAAAACATGTCTCTCTCTCAACTTCCTAGTCTAAACAAGAACAAGAAGAAGTTACGTTATTATCCTTCGCCACATTTATCTTGGTTCACTGACAGTTTATCTCAGGGACTGTGTCACTAATCTGGGAGTAAAGTTTTAACCTGCTCTTAATTTTTTTTTAAAAACATATCAGCATTGTTCAGAAAAATTTTTATCAATAGCCAAAGTGAAGCAAATCTTGGTGAAATTAGTCCACGGTTTTATTGCAGTTCTTCTGGACAACTGTAAGGATTTGAATGTAGGCATCAGTCAGGCATCTCTTGCCTTTCTTGCTGTCTTGTTGTCAAGTCGACTTTTTGGTTACTGCCCTACAACCTTTGTCATGGTTGGTGCTTTGTGTTATCAAATCAGTATATTTATATGTCAACAGCCAAAAAATTAAAAACATTTTATTAAAAACAAAACATAATTTCATGCACAGGTTTACTTTTTGTACATACATTTAACCCTTCTGAGGCTTTGTGAAGGTAAATCTGTGTTTTGCATGGTCCAATATGGCGTCACAAACCTAAAAAAATAATGTACCAGTTTAATAATGGAGAAACTATTAGTCAGCTTTATATTTTTTAATTTATAAAAACTCTTTATCTTCTGAGAATGTGTTTATTTAAAAGTAACTATGCAAATTAACAAACATCTCTAAAACGTGTACTATATTACATTATTTTCAATGTAAATCCCAGATGTTTTATTCTTCTTTGCCTTTTCTAAAAAGTGCTTTAAATCAGTCCTAGCTGTCTTTATGACGTTTGAAAAAGGAGACAGGAAAGCAGAATAAAGTGTTAGCCTTGCTGCTAGTTAGCCTAGCCTTGTAGCTAAACCAGGTCCTGGAAAAAGACAGAGTGAACCCCCTCCCTCTGTCTTTTGGACTGCTGATTAATTTTGATGTTCTGCTGATCAGGTCCCCTCCAGCTTTTCTTGAAATTTTTCTGTGACTGTCAATCAGAGATGGGAAGTAACGAAGTACAAATACTTAAGTAATGTATTAAAGTAGATTTTTCTGATATTTTTACTTTTACTTTACTACTTATTTTTTTATGGCGACTTTTTACTTCTACTCCTTACATTTTTACACAAATATCTGTACTTTCTACTCCTTACATTTAAAAAAAAATTGTCCGTTACTTTAGTTTTGAATCATTTCAATGGAGTTACCGTTATTATTTTTCCGTCATCCAATACCAAATTCAATCTAATTGGATGGGAATCCTACGTTGCATTTGGCGCTTTACTACAAGATGAATCGACAGATTCGGCGGTATTCATTAGCGTGGCAAATCATTGCAGCTTGGTGGCGGTGGCGTTAGCATAGTAGCATGGACCGGTGAGATGATTGAAAATGAACACAGCAGGAGATCTAGTCCTATTGGCAGACATCCATTTAAAAATGTAGGCAGCGGCATGAAAAAGTGGTTTTCTACTTTTACTTTTTATACTTTAAGTAAATTTACAAGCCTGTACTTTGTTACTTTTACTTTGAGTAAAGAAGTTTAATCAGTACTTCCACTTTTACCAGAGTATTTTTTAACACAAGTATCTGTACTTTTTTACTCAAATGCGGAAAGTGAGTACTTTTGCCATCTCTACTGTCAATCACCTGCACTACAACTGTGAGGACAGTTTCTGTAACCTCTCCTAAACCTCTGTATTGCAGAGGAGCTACTGCACATGTACATCTTGTAATGAGAGTCAGTGTGCAAAGATTTCTGCGCCCTAGAGCGGAAATACGTCACCGATCCCAAAAAAAATGAAAACAGCTTTACTCATCATTAAATATTAAACATTTTTCTTGCACATCTAAAAAAAAAAAACCTAGAAATTTCGAAATATTTACCTTTTTTTTATCTTAATCAAGGTGGGGTGGCACTCTAGCACCCTCTATTGGCCAGCTGCCACTGGTTTTAAAGTTTTTTTGCTTTTCTGTCTTTTATTCTCTCATGCTCTGTCCCTCTCTCAGACTCTCTCTCTTCCCCTTAATTCTTATCCTCTCACCCTTTCTTCCTGTCTCTTTCTTTTCTGTGTGTTTTTGATGTTGCATGATGAAAACCTCTGAGCTAATGGCTACAGCTGACTAAAGCTGACAGCTAAAGTTAGCTTCCCTGAGCCAACCTACTAAAAACAGATAAATGCTGTGGAGGAGCGATTCCTCAAGTAGTTCCCACAGGAAATTGAAATGATTTAACCCGTCAAGGACGTACGAATATAAAAACGGGGCTGTGATGGCGATGATGAGGTCCCTAGCTGTACGAGTCTGGCTGGAATTGGCTCGCTCTAAGTCAGGTTGATTTGTTCACGTGGTCAGGCTGTGTAGTGTCCATTGAATTATTCAGTCCTGTGGTAAGAACTGGTTAATTCAGCGAACAAATCTTTCCATCACTACTATTCGGCCTTCCTTAATAAGTGCCTAACAGCAGGGGGTCTAAGCACCCAAAACAGGAAGAGGTGACGTTGTAGTAAAAGCAAGAGTGTCTCTTTTGGGTAAAAAAAAATAGAGTTATTTCCTCATAGATTAACACTCTATAGCGCTAAAGTCAATGGTTCTTGATATATGTTGACTTTGGAAGGCTTAACAACTGGAGCCTTATCTGGATTGAGAAGAACACTGGTATTTAAAAAAGCCCATAATGTTCACTTCATTATCCAGACAAAGAGTTTCTGTCTATCTTTTCACCTCCGCTGTGAGAGTACATCATGTTTAGGATACATTGTTTGACTAGTAGAAAAAGATTTTTATAAAGTGCCTGCAAGCCAAGCGTCACATCTCCTGAGCATTAACAGCTAGCAGAGAAACCTACTTAAGAAAGCAAGGGTTTTATCCCGGAAGGGAAGGTGTTTTCTAATCTCTCTAATTCATCATCCAGGGACTGCACAGGCAGCAATAAGCTCATGCCTAGGAGCAGCCACTGCAGAGAGGAGCAGCACCGAGACATACTGTAATCATTTACTCCCTCTGCTGAGCCAAACTGTCACTGCATGAGTCATGAAGCCTCCTCGGGCAATCCGCAGGGCTGCGGGGGGGAGAAAAGCCCGCCCACATGGCCAGCACCGATCTCATGTCACTGCACATGCCATCACAGCAAAGGCAAGGTCAGGCCCGCACTATTGATCCCCTGGTACTGACCTTAAATCTTTGCAGGGTGTCGATGTCGTGGGCTGCATCCTGAGAGGCTGAAACAGCAGAAACAACTCAATGAGAAGGCAGATGGCGGGCATGTCCCTATAGAGTGCATTCAACAGCTTCTAAACATCTAAAAGATTGGGAAAATCTGATCATATTCACTTATAAAAACAACAGTTATCTTTCTTTGATGCCTCTTCGGGATTTGAATGAAATGAAAACCAGGCTATGTGAAAGAAGATATTTTTAACAATCCTGTGTTAGTTTTGGATCAGAAATACAACAAATTAGATCAGATATAACTCATTAATGTTGTTTATAAAGTTAAGAGCGCCTCAAAAGTCTTCACACCTCTAAAATGACACCTGGATTTATTTTCACATTTAAAAAATGGAGCAAATGTGTTGGTGCTGATACTTTTTTGAGAAAAGCAATTCTTATTAATAAAGTATCTGAAGAATAAAAACTTTGATCTATAACACAACTACACAACAACTAGTTGATATTTAGTATTATTTTAGCTTAAATCAATGTAGATTAATTAATTGACTGGATCAATACTTTTTTCCCCCTTTTGTTTGGTTGAAACTAATTATATATACCGGTATCTCAAATTAGAAAACAGTTATTTGGACTTAGGTGTAGTAAAACACATGATTTTATTAGTTTGATTGAAAAATGACTAAAGAATATGAATAATTCTAGAAAATAGAAATATTCATCATGTTTCTGCACTAGCCACAGCCATTACCCTCTGGTCTTATTGACATACTCGACACAAGTACTTCCTCATTCCCATTAAGTTTTTCTTTGTTTAACTTATTTAAGCTAAGCAAATAGTTGAGCCTAATCCATAAGTGTATGTTAAATACATGTTACATCAACTCAACACGTTTTAATTAGCATTACTCATTCTAATTACCTACGACTACTAACTACTGCATTTATTGATGACTGAATTTACCGTGCTTTGGTGGATAAATGATGCTTGTTTCTATGTAATCTTTCATACCCTTTCTGCAAACAACGGCTTAAACCATACCCTTAAAAATGTTGGAAGTCTGGAAAGCAGGACAACTGAACTTTATTAAAGGGTTAAGCAGAGTTCATAGATGTGAACAACTAATGACTCAATGCTGAAACTGGATGAGGGTCTAAGTTTAAGGCTGTGAAGCAGATTGTTCCCAAACTGATTCAGTTTAGTTTGGGTTGTGCACTGTGATGGACTGGCCACCTGTCAGGGTGTACCCCGCCTTTCTTTTTTCATTTGTTTTTTTTTTTTTTTTTTTGTCTGTAGACCGCTGGAAATGGACAACAGCCACACTGTGACCCTGATGGATTAAGCAAGATGAGGTGGTTTTCGTCCATTTTTACAGCATAGATTATACACTGTCTGGCCAAAAAAAAGTCGCCACCAAAAAAAAAAGGTCACTCACTCTAATACTTTGTTGGATCGCCTTTAGCTTTGATTAAGGCACGCATTCGCTGTGGCGTTGTTTCGATAACCTTCTGCAATGTCAAAACATTTATTTCCATCCTGTGTTGCGTTAATTTTTCACCAAGATCTTGCATTGATGATGGTAGAGTCTGACCGCTGTGCAAAGCCCTCTCTAGCACATCCAAAAGATTCTCAATGGGGTTGAGGTCTGACTCTGTGGTGGCCAATCCATGTGTGAAAATGATGAGTCATCCCTGTCTTTCACAATTTGAGCTCGATGAATCCCTGGCATTGTCATCTTGGGAATATGCCTGTGCCATCAGGGATAGAAAAAATCCATTGATGGAATAACCTGGTCATTCAGTATATTCAGGTAGTCAGTTGACCTCATTCTTTGAGCACATACTGTTGCTGAACCCAGACCTGAGCAACTGCAGCAACCCCAGATCATAACACCGCCCCCACAGGCTTGTACAGTAGGCACTCCGGCATGGTGGTGCATCACTTCACCCGCCTCTCTTCTTACCCTGATTGGCCCATCATTCTGGAACAGGATAAATCTGGACTCATCAGCCACATGACCTTCTTCCATTGCTCCACAGTCCAATCTTTATGCTCCCCAGCAAATTGAAGCCTTTTTTCCCCGTTAGCCTCACTGATTACTGGTTTTCTCTCACGGCTACACAGCTGTTCAGTCCCAATCCATTGAGTTCCCTTCTCATTGTAGCGTGGAAATGCTCTTACTTTCAGTATTAAACATAGCCCTGAGTTCTACTGTTGTTTTCTCGATTTGATCTCACCACACGTTTAAGTGATCGCCGATCACCATCATTCAGAATTTTTTTCCAGCTGCATTTCTTCCTTGAGGATGATGGGTCCCCACTATCCTTCCAGTTTTAATAGCACGTTGGACAAAGTTCTAACCCAATTTTTAGTAGTTTCTGCAATCTCTTTAGATGTTTTCTCTGCTTGATGCATGCCAATGATTTGACTTCTTCACAAATAGAAAGATTCAACATCTTTTCCACGAATACCACGGGATGTGTCTTTCGACACGGTTGTGTAGGAGATGAGAAGCAAGTCATTGCACCAGTTGGGGTTAAATAACTTGTTGCCAGCTGAAAGATAATCACCCATGCAGTAATTATGCAATAGGAGACTCGGTAACCTATTTGCTTATATAGTTGAACTCCAGGTGGCGACTTGTTGTTTTGGCCAGGCAGTGTATTTCATGAGAGAATAATTAATGGTCCATCAGGATGTTAGTTATCACAAGATAAATACCTTGAATACTAAAAGACTTTTAACACACAAAAGAAGTTGGAAAGCAAAAACTGCAGAGAATCAGCAACATGCTGCCTTTGTGGGAAATATCCGACATAAAACCTCTTGTGCATAGCTGCAAGAGGGGAAGATATCAGTCAGCAGAAAGCAACAGTGAAATAACTTAAAGCTTCAGGGAGGGAAAAAAAAAACGGGTTAGATCTCAAATTAATTGTATAGTTACACCAGGCATGGCTTAAGGCAAACTGCTAAGGTAAATATTCAGTGCTATCTACAACTGCATAGCAGCATATTTATGATTTTTCTTGAAAAGCTTGAGCAGCAGCATTGTCGTGATGGTGCATGACTGACTAACGCAGCCGAGGAAGAAGGTCATGGAGGAAAGGAGGAACTGAGGTAAAATAAATGAGTGAATATTTCAGCCGA
Source organism: Cyprinodon brontotheroides (assembly GCA_018398635.1). Classification (NCBI taxonomy): domain Eukaryota; kingdom Metazoa; phylum Chordata; class Actinopteri; order Cyprinodontiformes; family Cyprinodontidae; genus Cyprinodon; species Cyprinodon brontotheroides. The sequence goes on from JAGKQL010000051.1 coordinate 1,613,788, forward strand.
GTGGCAAAAAAATCAGTGACAGCTGAATAGAAGGAAGAGCTCTGACTAGGTTTGTCAAACTGCTCATTATGACAACAGCAGCAGTCGTCCTGAGAAGTGATGCTGGAGGGGGATATATGGGCAGGAACCCGAGCATGATGGAGGGAGCTCCTCCAGGTTTCCTGCCTGGATTCTCTGCAGTAGCTTACGTCTTCAAAGTGCAACATTTGCACTTGCTGCATAAGCCAAGACACTTTGACATAATGCCAAACTCATGATGTTGGCAAGTAAATCTAAATCCAAGTGATAGAAACTGAGTGTGGAAATAAGCCAGCTATGTGTCACCCATTTGGGAAGAAAAGATTTAAGATGACACTTCTGTGAAAAGATACGAGGACGCCTGTAATTCTTCTTAACTGCAGAATACTGACAGCCATTCCTTTTTTATTATTGAGCTTCATAAGATACCAAAAAAGTTTTTGCTCAAATTTAAAGAAAGAAAGAAAGAAAGAAAGAAAGAGTTGAGTTTAAAATTGCCTTTATTACACAATCCAGCAATCAATAAAACAAAACAAAGTTAATAAAATAAAAACATCAAAATGCAACAACTAAAGATTCTTCATCTACTGAACATAGAGCACCATTAATGCCCCACTTATTTACAAAAACATTTCTACTCTTTGTCAACTTAAAAAACTCAAATTCTACCCAAACACGAGCAATGACCAGTCTCTTAAATAATGACACAGGCATCTTCCGTAACACACAGGCATCTTAATTTTGTTCTTTCTTGATATCCATATTGCTAGTTTTGCCATTCCAGAAATGAAATTTAAAATAAATCAGCTGTGATCTCTTGTTTGCAATAATACCGAGGACCATAAATAAAATACAGTTTATACTGAACATCGTAAAACCACTAAACAAACTAACCAAAAAGAGTCAAAAGAGAGGTTCAATCTTAAGCATTCAACCAAAAGATGATACAATGTTTCCTCCTGTAAACAAAATGAGGACAGTTAACACTAGTGCCAGGATTAAGGTGTGCCAGATACCTGTTTAGCGCTGTGTTCCCATGTAATAATCCCTTCACCGTGGAGCGCCGCACTCACCCGGCGCTGGGACCTGGTTTGTATTAGGACTGCTTGGGTCAGCCTCTCTGCAGAGTTGCGCCAAAAACCGTTCAATTCTACATCCTCGACACCCCTTCAGAGAACGTATGTTCAGAACCTTCTGGTCCTAAGTGTATAAGCAGCCTTCTTCCCAAGCCTTTAAAATGTCCTTAGTGGTGAAAACTCGGAAGCGACAACAGTTTCTGGGTCGCTTACACCATTGATCCACCGTGGGAGAGACACTAATTAGAAGGCATACAGTATTCATACTCATCATCCCATTGGTTAAAATGATATTGTCAGTAGCAAATGCTCTGACATGGTTCAGCTAGAGAAGCACTCTTCCACTTTCATCCTCAACATAAGCCTGGCGTAACGCAGTCATCAAGACGCCGGTTAGGTGCCTTCACAGATAGCTTCCATCATAATGACCCAGCTTCTCACACCCTTCTTCTCTCACCTTGAAGTGCTGTAAAGTGCCAGACGACAATAGCTGCAGTGAGATGGAAAATCGTTTCCAAACAGAGGTTCTTCAAAGATCCACATCCCTGGTGATGTATCAGCCGCCCTCTCAAAACTGAAAATCTGCCAGGCATTTAACACCGAATGGTAAAATGGAGTAAGACCAGATAAGTCCAAGGATCCTTGTCGTAACAGAAAGAGATGTTTATCATATCCAAAAGATCCTGCCTTCCTTAAAAGAAGACGTGCAGTGGTAATCCAGTACCATATAACAGTTTCTGCGTCTTTCATCCGGTTTGGTCTGCTGCGGTTGCGTAGACTCTCGTGAACGCGCTTTAGGGAAATCCTATACACTACCGTTTATGCTCCAAAAACATTTCAAAATGACTCTCGCTTCCGAAAGTAAATTATCGGATGCTACCCACTCAGACACTTGGGAATACATTGGACGAAAGCAGTATGGAGGAATATTGACACGTTTTTTGTGGACTTTATGGACCTTTCTGCCTCGGGCGCCATAGACCTCCATTATTTTGGAATGTCGTCAGACAGCATAGAGCCTCCCAGATCTCCAGGAAGCTCTTTGAGATATCAAAAAAGTACTCCAGAGTGTTGTTCAGCATGGGGTGAGTAGAAAATGAAGGCTAATCATGTTTTGGTGGACTGTACCTTTAAAGCTGGACAATTCAGATGTCACCACGTCACGCGCAATCTGTAACAGCTGTGATATGTTGTTCCACGCGATTGGGGACCCTAAGATGCTCAGAATGTAGATGCCTACCGCCACGTCTTTAAGATTTCACTGGCAGTAATAAAATGCGCTGCTAGCCGCGTAGCTCAATGTCCTCCCATTAACCACCAGGATAAGAAAACCCGGTAATTAAAATTCATAAAATTTTGGTTTTTCAGCTGAAATTTAAAACTACGCAAACAGAGTTTAAGGCTGTGAATATTTCTACAGTTTGAGTAAACTGGAATATCAACAATATATTCAAATGAGCTGATTGACCTGCAGCCTTTTCAAAGAGCTGCTTCTCAATGCTGTTATCACAGACATATGATTAAAACAATGAGCAGGTGGCTACATTACGGACAGCTCAAACACTTTTGACGCCATCAGCTACGATTATGGTACAGGTCACCTCTATGAGCCATTTCATTATGAATCCCTGCTGAAGGATCAGTTGTCTAATTTTCACATCCAGGTCAAGTGTCAAGTGAGCTCAGGGACTCTTCAGAAGGTGGATACACGCTGACATGGGAAAGCGTCAACCTGTGTCCTTCAGCTGCAGGACAGGTCGCCATCATCCCTGAGATGAATTCTAAATAAAGGCATTGATTTAATTGTCATTAGGAATATATCGATTTAATAAAGAAACAATGATCTTTGTGGACTTCAAGATGGAAGATTAAGTGTCTAATTAAATCTCAAGGAACATTGGCAAGCCTTCACAGCAGGGAAAGTGTTTGGATTTCTTTATACACATGAAGCCTGATCCTCATGTCCTAAAACAGGTGCAAACATTTTTTTTTGTACTGTATGCACAGAGCAGATCTTCAAAGAAGGTACAAAATGATTTGTGTTTGCTATTCAGAAGACAGTGTGATCTAACCTTTATTTGGATTTCTGCCTTCAATAATGAACAGATCATATTTTAATGACCAGATTTATGGAGGCCACGCAAAAGCTGAACATTTACCATATGCAAAGGCATTTTCTAAATCTGATGTTCAACTGTAGCTAGCCTAGTAAACTAGCCCCAACTGCCAGCGGTCTAAACCATTTTTGCCTGCAAGTGGTCTAGCCACAATCAATGCCTTAGGCCCTAGAACTAGCAGGCCAATCACAACACAAAGAATGTGTTTTAAATTTCTGGATGCAAAGCGGGCGGGGTTTTGAGGGCGGGATGACAAAGCTGCGCGACGCTGGAGAAAACACAAGGAAGATGGCAACAACTATTGAACAGTTCTCATTTGAGTCAGCTTTGGAATCAGTTTTGGAAGGTTTAGGCATGGGATTTTTCGTTAAAGTGTGAGAAGGTAGAGGCTCTACTCTCATTCATTTTTAAGGATGTATTCCCCGTTTTACTGACAGGCTGTTTGTTTACACTCCCCCATCAGCTTTCACCGCGTAATTTACGCACGACGGCAGTCCGTATGTCGCGTTCATTGGTCAGAGCCAAGTTGGCCAATAGGCACAGACATTTATTTGAAAAGTGCCCAACAGGTTGTTCCTTATCAACAATCTTCCGATGTGTCATTCATCTGGGCAAAGACTAAATGTACACATTTAATCTCATATTTAGGTTTATGTAGGCTAAACCTGTAGCTGCAGTTTAAGAGTCTTTTTCATTATTTCAGAAGGCCTGCGCAAACCGGATACCAAAATTACTCCGTCAGCTGTGGAAAGGAGTGCATCTCTCATAAAAGATGAAATCATGCCGGGAGCACAAACCGAGGCTTTTCAAAAAGAACTTCCCCTGCTATCACAGTTTTGCTGGAGGCTGGGTTGGCACACAATAAATGCAATAAATGAGTGGAGGAAGTTTTCCCGTTTAATGCAAGAACCAGAGGCAAACAGCGGGCAAAAAGAAAATGGCTGGTAAAACCTCCAGTTGTGGAGAAACACGCCGCCAGGAGCTAAGTAAGTAAAGCAACAAGAAATCAATGAGGAGCTGCAGAGGTGCTGTATATATGGGGAACAAGGAGGAAGAGTCTCTGGAGACCGGCCGTGGGAGGGCAGAGGCAAAGCAGAGTCCAAGGAGGCCAGCTGTGAGGTTGACAATAAAGGAGAACCTCTGGAGGACGCCTATGAAGGAGGACCTCTGGAGGACAGCAAGGAAGGAGGACCTTTGGAGGATGGCCGTAAGGATGGCGAGGAAGGAGGACCGCTGGAGGACGGCCATGAAGATGGCAAGAATGGAGCACCGCTGGAGGACAGCCATGAGGATGGCAATGAAGGAGGACCTCCGGAGTAGGCCAGGAGGGAGGAACTTTGGTGGAC
>JAGKQL010000051.1:1620548-1644824 GCA_018398635.1 Cyprinodon brontotheroides
GTCTTTCCCCAAAAAAAAACATAGCTATTTTTTTTTCTGATTTTTAAATTCAAAATTACTTTTTTTCAAAGTTTTCTATGGTTGAATTGTTTTACAGATAGCTATCTTTTCAAATCTGGCTCTACCAATCAAATTTTCTTTACTTCTGGGGGCAGGCTTTCCTCTGCAGTGGGAGCGAGGACTCTATTGGTCTGCATGGACCTCAGCAACATTTTTATTGGTCAAGAGCGAGTGTTTGTAAGCGGCTAAAAAGAACTTAAATTATTTATAAACAATCTGCGAAAAGAAGAGTTGAAAATGTTATTTTGAGTTTGCTTAAGATTTGTAAAAATGTATTTTAAAACTCCTGTGTTTGACAATAATGTCGTAAAAATATATATATATATAACGGCAAAATTTCAGTTTCATGTGTAAATACAATGTAAAATTTTTTTTACTATTTTCCAATTTGCAAAACTTGTTCTTAGTTTACAACATATGCTGGTTTAACATCTAATTCAATTCAATTCAGATTTATTTATATAAGCGCCATTTTAGATGTTTTGTCAGTCTCAAATGCAAAAGTTCTTTTCCACTGTTTACAGTACAGAATTGAGCTTAAAGTGTTTTTCTAATCAGAAGGTTTGAAAACCTGTGAACATGATTACAAAGACTCATTGAGTTTCAACAATGCTGCACCATCACAGCTTTGCATTCTCAAAGCAGACCATGGATTCAGAGTAAAATCTGCTTTAGAGCAAAGGAATCAAACTATAGCAGAACAAAGGCTCAGTGTTCAGGCCACAGTCTACTAATCTTGAACCAATACATGTAACTTTGCAGTTACAGATTTCCACTGCTGAAATATATGACTTTGAAGAAAAAAAATAGACATCCTGTAACAAAACGTTTTAGTATTATGTTTGAAATTGAGCCTTAATCCAGTAACATCATGACCGACTGAAGGAGAGATATGCAGCTTTGTTATACTGCCATCTGCTGGCGGCCATGCTTCATTAGGAGATAAAATATAAAGACAAAACTTCCCTCTGCCTAGTTTCATCATGGCCTTCGAGTTGTTTTGGATTATAATTCACTAAATAAATACAGGAAATACTGAAAATGGAGGTCAGTCTGGTGGAATGGATCCACAAATCGGCTCAACATGAGGAACTTCTCTTAGACAGAAGAAAGATGGCGGTTCCGTTTTCAGGAGGACCCGGGAAACCACCAAAAAACAAATCAGAGCCAATAAAACTTTGCAACAAACATCTGCATTATTTTCCGTCCAGAAAGCAGCAGGTGCTGTTCAATCATCTTCACATTGTGCCTTCAGAATGCCTTATTTCATCAGCTGTGTTCTACCGAAACAGGACAGCATTTCCTCTGTGTGGCTCTCTGCTGATCTGAGAGTTTTAAAGCACCACAGCTCAGCTGCAGAGATTTAAGAGTCTGAAAGAGAGAGTGAAGGAAGCCCTGGCAGAAAGTTTTCAGCTCTTCCTGTTGAACGGCAGCCAGTCGGACCTTTAGTCCAGGTTAGGAGGTCAGATGGACAGATCGGTGTCTGTGTCTGTCGGCGTGGTCTTTGGGCTCACGCTGCTGCCTCCCCGCTCCTCAGGGATGGAGGACGAGTCGCCATTCAGAGCAGGAAGCAAACCTAAAAAACAGAAGTAAAGAGAAACTTCATTTTTAAGATTTTTCTTTTTGCTTATTTTTATTTCTATTTCTTTTGCATCCTTTTCATTATTATGTTTAACAGGTCAGGTTCATTTAAAGCCCAGAATGACCAATAAAATGTTGTTGCTAACATCCAGCATACAAACAGAAATAAGTCTTCACTCCTCATTTCAGAGGAAATCCCTCCCCAAGAAGAGAAAATAATTTGATCTCAAAATTGTGCAAAAGAATCTGAAAAAAGAGAAATAATATTAAAAAAAAAGTTTTGTCAAGTTGTTTTTCATTGTTTAAGGTTTTGCCTTTAAATGATCAGAAAAAACAGGACAATTGACTCTAAAGGGCTGGTTATCCTCCTGCAGCAGTGTGTCGCAGTGAGCTTGATGCAGACATTTTTGATTTATGCTCAATATTGAAGCGGTATTCTGTGCTATACACGCTGTGGGTCTAGATACGGGTCGCAGGCGGCGAGGAAGTGGGGGCGAAGTTTAGTCCGGACAACGGAGGGACATGAGGGCCAAAAAGAGCTGGAGATCCAGGTGGAAAAAAGGGTCCAAGCGTTCTTGCACACCTCGCTCTTCTGGCTGGTCTAACTTCACGAGTTGTTTTCCAGAATGGCCGTCAAATAAACAAGCCGGCCTCCTGTCTGCGGTCGGCTACAATTTGGGGAAGGTGCAGCGGAGCGTCTGCGGAGGGGGCGGGGAAGTCTCTGTGTTCACTGTGATACCTATGCAAACAACCTAGTTTGGAAGTATAAATCAGCCTTAAGGCGATTTTAAGTCATATAAACAGGGTAAAGGGATGTTTGTAGCTTGTTAAAGTCTATTATCTGAACCAAACTCTTGGTTTCTGTTACATGTTTGTCGCTATGCTTGCATCCTCCTTGCCCCTCTGAAGGTCATCTTCCTGAAGGGATTTCTGCACATAAAGCAAAGTCTGTTTCTAACATTTGTTTATCCTAAATATTGCTGCACTTCTTCTGTTCTTCTTTCTAAAAGACACCTGTTAACTCTGTAGATACCTAAATAAAGCAGCCGCAGTGAGTTTTACCATAACAGCTTGGATAAACAGGATTTTTTTCCTAGTGCAGCAACAATTTTATCCCAGTTTCCTTCCTGCTCTTAAGGATTGGAGCCACTAAACCTGGAACATTTGGAACATGAAGCATTCACACACTGATAAGGTCATAAATAATTTGACATAAAGGCCAAGTCTTACATTGTGTCTCGTAGACACAGCTGTCTGAGGATGTCCGATGTCTGCGCTGATCTGACCTCTGACCTCCACTCACGTACTCCTTTAGCAAACCTGACCTAAAGGGTGACAAAAGGTCCTTAAAATATTAAATTGGAAAAAATACCTATTAAGTAGTTGTACTGTATGGAGGATAAAAACGGGATCAAATAAAATACATAAAGTGGCATGAAATAATAAAATTATCCTTTCATTTTTTATACATTATTAAACAATTAAATGTACCTTCAAATAATGAAAACAAAAAGGTAATAATCACATGTGGCAATGAATAATCAACTATACCTTTTTCAACTATGACAATAAATGTACTTTTTTAAATATATAAATTTATATACATTTTATTGTTTAATGGAGTCTTGTGTAAAAAACTAATTTTCATTAAACTGTCAAATTGGCCTATGAAATCAGAGGGTGAGACGACCATAGAACTGCTGTCGCCTGATTGGCTGCTTCTCACAGACGGAGACAAGACTACCGCTTCCTGGTTTGCTTTTACTTTAAAGTCACTGTGATCACTGAAAAAGGTGGAAATCCAGCCTCTGCATCCCTAGTTTGGTCTAATAAGCTTAGAAAAGACGTTGCCAGGTTGCAGCATTGTGGGAGCTACAAAGCAACATATGCTGAGTTCCAATTCAGCCTTTCCATCCTCCAAAGGCCAGATTTGTGGGCCGATTACATCATAGTGCGACGCCGTGACCTGTTTGGATAGAGATCATGCGGCATGACCCCTATCCAAACATAGACTTAAAGTAATCTGTAAGGCCAGGCACAATTGTCGGGGAGGAGCTGGACTCTCTGACAGCAGCTGCAAAGAGAAGCATGTTGGTCACGATAAAATCCATGCTGCGCATCCTCTTCATGATGTGCTGGTGCTGGAGACTCATTTCATCACGTTGCACCGCAGAACGCCACAGGAAGTCCTTCCTGCCTGTGGCCATCAAACTCTACATCTCTCTGACGGTCATTTAATTTCTTTACTCACATATTTCATTACTTCAGTATTTGAAATAACATGTGCAATCATTGTAATTTGGTACTGAGCAGGACCGGAAATTGTAAATACTATCAATTGTATATACTTTAACCCTTATCTTATTTTATTTTGATCGCTATTTTATTTTTATATCTTATTGATACTTAAAATCTTATGTTTCTCTCTTCTGTAAAGGGTTGCATTGCAAGAAAAAAAGTTTCCCACAACAGATTAATAAAATAATTCTGATTGTGATTCATTGCCAGTCCAAGTAAGCCGGCTGCTCCATGCTCAGATGAAAAGAGAAATGGCGCCGAACAGTGGTGAATATTATAAGTGCAGTTTAATATAATCCAAGTATGTGTATAGTTCATCCTAAATTAATAAAAATAGTCGTTTTAATCGTTATTGAATCGGATATGTGGCGGCTTGTTTGGTTTATTAAAAGGTTTTATCTGTCTCTGTGCAAATGGGTTTAGCACAGAGACATTTAAGAACAGATTCCTCAATATCGGACTATAAATATGATATTCGTGACGAAGGTCCTGCTGCTCAAGATCCTAACACATTCGATCCACCGGATTTGACAAAATACCAATAAAGTAGTTGTACTGTATGGAGGATAAAAATTGGATCAAATAAAATACATAAAGTGGCATGAAATAATAAAATGATCCTTTCATTTTTTTATATACACCATTAAACAATTAAATGTACCTTCAAATAATTATTTATTTTTTATTTTTTCCTGCTGCTGCTCTCTTAAGAGTTTTAATTAGCTGACAATAGATGTTTGGACTGGAAACGCCTGTAGACCTCTGGAGAAACCAAAAACATGAATATGCGCTCAAGGTTTTTGTTTTGTTTTCTTTCGTGCAGCAGACTAACCTTAAAAGGAAGAGGAAAAAAGGGTGAACTGACCTGTCAAAGCTGTACGTTCCAGGGTGGCTGATGGACCGCTTCATCTGTCCAGATTGACACAATAAGAGGTTTTTATCATAAACACGGATACAATCTGAAAACATTCAGCAGCTCAGCAAACGGCTTGTTTTTAAATCCCGTCTTTTCACACAAGAGTCTGAACCCAGAAAAACTGTCGTTTAATAGTTGCAGGTTTTCATTTTTTCTTTTATATTTTTTGTCAAAAAAAAGAAGAGAGAAAATAGGAACACAACTGATTTAACTTGATAGGCCTACAACCTTCCTGTCTGATATAGTAGATTAGATTAATTATGGATAAATTGAAAGTGGCTTAAAAAAAAACAAGCATACCCTTTCAGGGGGTCGGATGTCAGGGGTCAAACTCTGGTTGGCCAGGCTCATGCATTCCTCCAAAGTCCTGATGAACGTCTCACAGGTGGCACTGAGCAGGGAGGCCTGAACAGAGGAGGACCAAACCAGATCATTGAGGAACGATATCATCCACTGGGTAGGAGGTGAGGTTCCAAATACAAAATTAGACCCTATTAGAACTATGTGGGCCTGAAAATATGCAGAAAATTCAATCAAGAGCTTCACAGTAATCAAGTCTCAATGAAAAGATTTGGTACCCAGCAATAGCGTGCTTTCTCTAAGCAATATTGACAGAGCTATCCTGCAGTACCTTCACCCCCCACTAGAGGGGAATTGCAGCCCCAAGTAGAAGAACCATTATGCAGGATATTACAAAGAGAATGGCTCTGTTCGAAAACCTGGGCTGCATCCTCCAAGGACGCCGGGTCTACCTAGACTGGATCCTTCAAGGTTCCTTGAAAATAAGGAGACCGGAAGAGTTTAGGGCTGTAAATTCACCAGAAAGCCCACCCTTCTTCGGCTGGTTTTAATTGGCCAGATGCTCTGCTAAGCTTAGCAACCGTGAACGCTTGACACACAAAAGCAGGGAAAAGAATGAAAAACAGAAGTTTTCAAACTGCTTTATTTATTTCTTTTTATTGTGAAGTGAACAAAGACTACACTCACAAGAATCCAGAGTGGGAATAAAGGTTCCAACCACCGCGAGCAGGAACAAATCAAATCAAATGTAATGATAGAAAACTTAGTCAGTTAAATAACATGCTGCTGTCATTCTGCACATCTCTGATGTTGCTGCTATTTTCAAATATCCATTACTGTAGCAAAATGTCCATAGCTGCATATTGGTTATTTATTGTCCAGTTTTATGTTGTTAAAAACACTTTACAGTATTTTATTGTTTATTTTTTAACTCTTCCTATTATGTTATTCTTATACATTTTCTAAGGTCCTCATTTGTGTGACCATTTTCAATAATCTTACTGCTGCTGTAAATTTGCCCATTGTGGGAAAAATAAAGGGATTTTCTATTCTATTCTATAAAAGGGTTAGAAAGATATAAAGTAAATCTAAACAATGTATTTATAAAAATATATCTGCAAAATCTCTAACATTCAACAACAAAAAATACAAAGTTAAGCATATTGTGCAAAACAGCAATAAAAAGATTAAACTCCTATCAGATTTATAGTTCCCACCCTGCAGATCTATTAGAATCTGGTCCTTAAATTACAGCCAAAACCCATTTACACAGTAAACAGATAAAACTTTTTTAGATAAAACCAAACATTACATCACATATCTGACTCCAATAACCATTAAAACAACTATTTTTCATTAATCTCAGACGGAACTATTCACAGACTGTATTATATTAAACTGAACTTCCAATTTTCACCACTGTTCGGCCCCAAGTAAGTAACCTTTTTCTGATCACAGCTTGCTTTTGGTCTCGCAATGAATCCTGGATATCCAAGAATACCGAGGATACATCGACCCGGCCCTTCAAATCGGGCAAAAAAAAGGACGATTTTAAGGCCGTATAAAAAACGCAGGACTCTTGAATCCGGACCTCAGACCTTACCAAGGCTTATGACGTGAATCGGGCCTTCGAAACCGGTCTTCTAAGGACGCCATTCCCAGGTTTTCGAACAACAGAGCTAATATTTCTGTGCTGCATTTGCCCCTCATAAAATGTTGGAGTATGCTCCACCTACAGAATATCAAGAGTGCAACAGAAGAAAAGTAATATTTTAGAGCAAAAATTACAACTATTTCATTAGGTGTGCTTTGGTGGCGCAGTGGTTAGTGCACACGACCCATGTATGGAGGCCTTAATACTCGACACTGCCGACCCCGGTTTGAATCCAACCTATTTGCTGCATGTCTCTCCCCCTCTCTTATACCCCCTTTCCTGTCAGCCTACTGTCCATAAAAATGAGCCACAGGGTCTGTAAAACTCAAAAAAGAAAAAGAAAATTTGCATTATACATTATGAAGGGCAAAAAATATGCAATTTACTAAGATTAAGATCAACAAAGCCACAAAAGAATTCTGCACCAATAGGAATAGTAGAAGTGGAAGTCATGTGAGATTTCAGCCCAAAGAGGAGTTAAACTTGCATCTGTCAGCTTTCAGTAAAATGGTAAATGTTTACTGAGATTGTCATTGTATAGCAGATATACAATGATATACATTTATATTAACAGCAGTACATCATTAGGGTTTAATACAAATAGGTTAATTTATTTCCTTTGTTTACCTCTGAAGTGGGCGGGGTCTCTATATCTGCAGTGTGCTGCGACTGGATCGTCTGGACCTGCTGGACGAGGAGGTCGCAGTACAAACGAAGTTCAGACATCTTGGTTTTCAGGCAGTCAGAGCCTGGTGACGCACACAAATTTGGAACAGAAGGTTTATTCAGTTTCTTTTTTCATAAAACAAGACACCATGTGCAGTTTTTTTTCACCTCTGTGTTTGTGGCTTTCCAGAGTCCCAGCTTTTGAAGAACCCAAAGCCACCAGCCACCTCTGTCGCTCTGCTGCATTGACAGCTCGCACGTAGAAATGCTGCTCGCCGGGAATAATCAGTTCCAGGCGAGTGGAGTCAGTGGGATGAACTGTGACATAAACAGGACAGCGGCATGTGATGGACGCCTCTCCTTGCACCGTAAAGTGACTGGGAATGGATGCATGTGAACCAACCTTTAATGTCACAGACAGACATCTTGATGGATCCTTTGCTGCCTTTACCAACGTCATCCTCGCTGTCGTAGTACGAGATGACCCCATCTTCCAGGACAAACCAGCGAGGCTGCCAGCCTGAGGACAGAAAACCCAGGCAGCATATCTATGGAGCCAGCGTTCTTCCATCATTGCTTCCAGCAAAGATGATATATATATATATCTATATATATATATATATAGATATATATATATATATATATATATATATATATATATATATATATATATATATATATATATATATATACACATATTTATATATATATACATATTCAACTTCATAAGGTTGCTGCAAGTTGGAGTAGCTCCGCTAGCTTGCTCTCTGATATTCTTTTTAAGAGTAATTTGAATTCCCTTTCTTCATTTTAAGATTTTTTCTGATGTTTTTTACACTGTTGTTGAACGCTGTGTAACTGGAGGAATTTTCATAGATTTTTTTTTAATCCTTTTTGGATAAATCTCGCTATGATGCATAACCACAGCAAATAGATATTTTACACCCGGGAGGAGCTCTTTAAAGTCATAAGGAAGTCATGTTTAAATTCTAAATCATTCCTGCCTTAAATGTATATAAATGTAATCTTTATCAGACCTATTGTCCCTAAAGTTAGAAAATGTCTATTTTAAAATAAAATCCTGTCTTAAAATCTGTGTTTTGTTTTCCGTTATCTAATGCAGGCCAGTTAGTTCTACGTCAGCCTGAACACCTAAATTAATCATATAATCATACATCAACGGTCATCTGTCAATCAAATTTTTTCAGTCATAGCATCTTGATTCATATGTCGCAGGTAATATATACGCAACGTTGAAATCAGAATCCTTTCTTTCCCATAGAGTTCCGTCCCAGTGTTCACGGGGATGGACGTCTGTGTCTTCAGCAGGCGTAGAGCTAACAGAACTGGCAGCGTTGCGAGGCAAGGGCTCAAACATGTACGGCTGGAAGCCTTCTACACCAAACCAAGCTTCTGCCGCCCTGGCGTCCTCTTCCACAACATCTTCATCCCGCTTTCCTCTAAATAAAAAATGGATGATGGAGGAGACTCATCCCGACCTCCGACACTAAACTCTCTCTCTTGCGTGACTTTACCTCTGTCCGCAGCGTTTCGCCCGACGAGTGCCGTTTCAGTCTGGTGCAATTTCACTTGGTCCCAATGGAATTTCCGACTGAGAACTATATAACACTAATAGAACCATTATAAAGCTACTAACTGGTTAGCAGATACTTCCGACAAACCGACCACAGCCAAACTTGGCACCGAAGCCTTCCGCCCGCAACGATCGCCCTTGGTAGCGACAATCACGACCATTTGTGCTGGTATAGGTCACCGGAACCACTATAGGGAGGAATTTGGAAATCAGCCGCAGTTTGGAACAACGAAAGCCCTCGACTTTCAAAGAACTGTAGAAGATGGTCAAAGAGCCAAGAAGCGCAAAGGGCATGAGGAAAAGAATGGAAAACAAGTTCCAGTCGAACAATATCAGAGATGTTTAGTCAGGGATGAATAAGACCAATGGACTGAATAGATTAAACAGGTTTAGTTCAGGATCAAGCTCCGCATCCTCCTCTCCTGCACAGTCACATAGACATCCTGTCCTCCGCTGCCATTGATTCTCCAGTTTGTTGTCAGCCAAATCAGAAGATGCTGTTAGATGGTAATAAAAAATTGTCAATTTTAACGTTTTATTTAGATTATAAATATATATGTAATAAAAATAATCCTATTTTTGATGTTTTAAAAATTAAGACCTCCGAAAGACTGAGTTAAGACATTTGAATACCAATTAAGGCCTTAGTTTTATTTTGAAGAATTAAATGCCTTTTAAGAATTTTTAAGGACCCACGGAACCCTGTCATCCTTAGTCTGATCCTGGAGAAAGTTCCAGTGATGTGGAAGACCTTTTTGCCTTGTTCCAGTGCCACAAAAGACTACGCCAACAGTCCTCAGTGAGTATAGACCCGTTTCCCTGACATCCCACATCATGAAGGTCCAAGAGAGACTTCTGTTTTTTAACGTCAGCAAGCAATTAAGCAGCTATAAGGACCCCTGCAGTTTGCTAATCACCGTGGAGTTGGTATTGAAGATGCCATCTTGTACTTCATTTACACTTCCCTCTGAAAACCAAACCGTGCCGAGTTCGGACCGAGATTGGATCAGTTAACTGTACCTAGCACGGTTCCTTTCAACCAATTACACACCACGCTAGCACGGTTCCTCGCCTTCAAGTGGCGATCTACACTACTACTGCTCTCTAGAGGCAAACAAGGAAAACAACATGGCGGTGCCCATAACATTCAGGAAGTTATGTTTTGTTATCATTGTAATATTCCATTGTTTGCGGAGTCAGGCAAAAAAAGGCAGCCTTTGGTGAATTTACATAGTCTGCTTTTGGGAATTGGATACGACAAACGATAAAGTGAAGAAGATTATGGGCAACAGTGAGCATCCTCTTCAGAAGACTTTTAAAAAGTAGAGTGACAGACTGCTACAGATCCTCCCTGCCTACAGCTATCAACACCTGGAAAGAAATAATCTGTAATTTACTGCAACATGTAATTTCCCTATGTGATTAATAAAGCATTTTTGAATTGAATATGTTTAGTTAACATTCACAACAATGGTGCTGAGGCATAAAGAGAAAATCAATGGTAATATTATGGGAATAATACTCTGAGCAGCAGGGAGGGATTCTGGGTTTGCAGTGTAAATAACCTATTTTCTACTAACAGCAATCCGTTTATGTATTCAAACTTTTTTATACAGATTATCTCAATGAAACCCATTGTCCTATTGTGTATCGCTCAATGGGTAATAATGTTAGTATGATATCAGTTTAATCTGTTAGTTATCTAGTTTCTTTTTTGTATTTTTCAACTTGTCTTTTTCCTAAGCCTCTGAGGGAATTGATTACGGTGAGATATCAGAGGTGTGAGCAAGAACCATCTATTCAAATGCTGATTTGTCAGCCTGTTTATGAGTACACCTGCTTTTGGTTTGATTCTTTTCTCTTTGTTATACTTTTTCTTTAAACAAAAAAACCTTGAGTGTTTTGCAACAATGACCCTGAAGACGGCCACTGTCCGATGGTCTGTCATTAAAGTTATTTCGTAGTATTTTGGCTTTTCCTGTTAAACCTGCAGCCACAACTCAGATGTGAAACTATAAAAATAAATGACTAACAGCTTAATTATAAAGCTGACACATCTTCCTCACTTTGATGCTGTTGTCTGCGATTCTGCTTCAGTAGAGATTTATTTTTTCTGGTCCTTTAGTGGAGTTAAATGTGTTTTTATTTTTACCTGATGAGTCTGTTAGCTCCATGCTGCTCTTTGGGCCACAATGATTAACATGTTTTACTGGTAGAAGCTGCAGAGCAGCATGGCATGTGATCAATATAGTCAGTGTGGGTATTCCATATAATAGCCATCTCTGTTATTTACACACAAGCTTTGGTCATAAAGGTCAAATCCTGAACTTCCTGCTTCCTGGGATGAGTTTGTATCAACAGAGAATGACTGCTACTGTCTGCAGCTGTTTGTGACACATTTAAGCTAATGAGGAATTTAGACCAAAGTGTTATATCTACATTACCATATTCATGATGTAAGTTTGTAAAATGAGATATAATGTAAAATAAACTATTGATTTTTTTTTATTAGAGGCTTAAAGTAAATTTACATTTCTGAATAGTCAAAAATGTGAGAATAAGACAACATATATATTGTGAATTTCAAATGAACTCTAAATATATAAAAAATAAGATTATTCAACGGCAGCCTGTGAGGGACAGTTGCACAATCCTAAGCCTCATTAAGAATAATATGGCGATAAAAAGGCACTGGTTTTTCCTGTGGGCTGCGCAGGCTGCTTTAGTGAAAGTGAATGCTTGCTTATCTGAGGTGATTTGATCTGACTATAAATCCATTTGTTCAAAGAAGATCTTAGAGAGAACAGCTGGAGAACAGCGTGTTTAGGGGAATGAAGAGTGTGACACAGCTGGAAACCTTCAGACATACAAAATATGTCTACATTTTATAAGTAGCCAAACTTCGAGAATATGGATATGTATGGATATGGAAGAGGATTAGGGCCACTGGGAAAAAAAAGTTAACTGATTTTTTATTTATTTATTTATTTTTTTTTTATTTTTTTTTTATCAGTTTAGTCCTGGGGAAAAAAGTCAGAATTCTGACAGAATTCTGATTTTTAAAAAAAGTCAGAATTCTGAGATTATAGTCAGAATTCTGAGAAATAATATCAGAATTCTGACCTTTTTCTCATACTAAACTGAAATAAAATTTTAAAATCAGTAAACTTTTTTTTCCAGTGGCCCTAATCCTCTTCCCGTATATGGATCAGACAGTATTAAAACGAAGTTTTGCAGTTATATTAAAAAAAAATATATATTGTAATTTGTGCCTTAACGTTTAATAAAATGTAACTTTAAAAAAAGAAAAAAACACACTAGTTTTAGAAAGATTATGCAAAGTACTAATACAAAGTTTATATATTTAACATTTATATCATGATATTTTGTTCCATGTCATAAGCAGTACTCCAGTTGAGGCGGGATGGCATCCACCTTCTTAATCCCCCCCTGCATTAGTCTCTAACCATGTAGGGACAGTGATAGAAATGCTAACTATGTAGGGGCAGTGATAGCTCATTCCCCAACCATGTAGGGGCAGTGATAGCCATGCCCAACTATGTAGGGACAGTGATAGCCATGCTGGCTAGTGATGCCATACTAACTATGTAGGGGCAGTGATAGCCGTGCCAACTATGTGGGGCAGTGACAGCCATGCAGTGATAACCATACTAACTATGTAGGGTCTTCAGTGATAGCCCCTTATGTAGGGGCAGTGATAGCCATACTTAACCATGTAGGGGCAGTGATAGCCATGCTAACTATGTGGGGTTAGTGATGAATGGCGTTCAGTTGTGTCGTCAGCGCGTACTGGAGGAAGCGGTTGAGCACGTGTGGCGAACGTTTGTGTTGGACGCGGAAAAATTCAAAAGCAGAAACATCACTTGTGAGAAAGCGGATTGGCATAAACTGGTATGTGAATGGTTCCGGATGGAAATGGAGATAGGAAATGAGGAAGACGGATTTTTGAAGGGTGGACGCCTGCAGGGAGAGGGAGAGGAGAGGTCGTGGAAGAAATAAAAACTGATGAAGGAAGGGGAAAAGGTGACAGTCAAGGTAATAAACAGGAATTGGAAGGGAAGTAGCTCAGAAGAAGAAGGTGGTTAGGGAAAGTTGTGAGGAGAATTTAAAGTAATATTAAAACTTAAAAAATGAGGAAGAAAAGGATAAAATCAGTCCCATTGTGGTATCAAGAGAAATAAAAAAAAAATTGGAGATGTTGAAATGGTAAAGATTTTTGAGAGGCG
Source organism: Cyprinodon brontotheroides (assembly GCA_018398635.1). Taxonomy (NCBI): domain Eukaryota; kingdom Metazoa; phylum Chordata; class Actinopteri; order Cyprinodontiformes; family Cyprinodontidae; genus Cyprinodon; species Cyprinodon brontotheroides. Next base: position 1,633,865 of record JAGKQL010000051.1, read on the forward strand.
GAAACCTATTGGTGATATGTAAAGATATAGAACAAAAGAATAAGGCTTTTAAATGTGGAGAGTATCTGCAAAAGAACTGTTCTGGAGAAAAAAAATCATGGGAGAAAATAAAAAATTAGAGGGGTGATTTATGGGATCCCTCTTGATGAAGATCTTGATAAAATCAAGAAGAAGTGTTGTGGGTGCAAAAGGTGAACAACGAATTATTGAATTTGAAGATGAAGAGCTGCAAAAAAACATCAAAATAGGATACCTCAATTTTCAGGTCAGACCATATGTACCTCCACCACCCGGTGTTTCAAATGCCAAAGATATGGACACATAGCAGCAGTCTGCAAAAGGGAGGCAAAAGATGCCCAAAATGTGGGAAGATCACAAATTAGAAGAGTGTAAAGAAGAACAAGAAAAATGTTGTAACTGTGGAGGGGCCACCAGAGAGTCACGTTTGGAGGATGTGAAGTAAGGAAAAGAGCAAAAAAAGAAATCGTACAGATTAAAACAACTAAAACATAAGCTATGCAGAAGCAGTTAAGAATGTGAAGGAACAGGAAACAAAGAGATTAAACAAACAGTGAGACAAACTACACAACAAAGCAAAGTACAGACAGAAGAAAAAGCCACAATTCAGTGGAAAAACTAATATTATTCATAGCTTATGTTATCAACTGCACTGACCAAGCCAAACACAAAACTGAGAAGATTAAAATAATAGTGAGAGGAGCTGAAAAGTTTTTTGGGATTTTAAAGAGGATCATGGGAGAACATAAATAAAAAGTTGGAGGAAGATGGGAGACCAGGACCCGGGTGAAAGCGGTTCATGTTAATACTACAATGGAGGCGCTAGAAGTTTAATAAGCTAATGGACAGGAACTTAAAGGTTATATTGATGAGCTGGAAGAAAAACGGAAGTGTTTGTGTTCAGGAAACATGGTTAAAAACATCGTGGATTTTGTGATTAAAGGATATGATAGTGTAAGAAGAGATCGAGCAGAGGGAAGTGGAGGGAGGATGTGCAATATTTATCAAAAAGAATACAATATCAGATATTGGGGGAAGGGGAAAAAAGAACTAGAATATGTAGTAAGTGAGATATGGGAAAAGAAGGTAAATTAAAATAATAAATTTTTATAATCCCATGTAAACATTATCGATTGAAATAATGGAGGGAGTTAACTGAATATTTGGAAGGGAAGGTAATTTGGTGTGGAAATTTTTAATGCAAAAATAGTACAGTGTGGGGTAAAATGTAATGATAAAACGGACAAGTTATTGAAGAAATAATGGAAATGAAAAAATCTAGTATGTATTAATGATGGAAGGGAACAAGAATCAATATAAGAACAGGGATGGAATCAGTTATTGATTTAACAATTGTCTCAAATGTTTTAGCTGGTATTTGTGATTGGTTTATTGATAAAATCTACAATAGGTAGCGATCATTACCCCATAATAGTAAAGAGTAGGGGCTAAATTTAAATAATAGGAATATTAAAATTGGGGAAAAAGTATAATTTTTAATAAGGCTGACTGGACTAAATTTAAGATATTTGAGGTCAAAAATAAACTTAGAAAAAAAAGTGGACATGAGTATGGATATAAATGATTTAAATTTAATAATTGGTAAAATAATAATGGAAGCAGCAGATAATTCTATAAAAGAAATCAGGGAGTAAGAATGATAAGAAAAAATGGTTCCATGGTGGACAAATGAGTGTAAAAGCAATAAAGTTAAGAAATAAAGCATTTAAGACACTCAAACATAATCAATTTATAAAAATTTAGTGATTATAAAAAAAAGCAAAATAAGGAGAGAACTATAAAGAATGCAAAAAGAGAATATTGGAAAAAAATTCTGTATACGATAGGAAAAAGAAACAAAATAGAGAAATTTGGAAGGTAATCAAAAATAATGAAAAAAAGAGGGTTTGACTATCCTGTTCTAAAATAGATGATACAAAACGTAATAAGAGATGAAGATAAAAAGTTGAAATATTGGCAAGAACATTCAGTAAAATTCATAGTTCAAAATAATATTGGTGAAAATGGAAGAAAAAGGTAAGAAAAATACAAAAAATTAAATATAAAAGATTTTATACATAGCGGTGAAAAAGCAAATAATTTGTTAAATGTTGAGTTTAAAAAAGCGAATTGAACAATGCACTTAAAAAGACAAAAAACACAGCACCAGGTAAGGCCAAATCTGGTACATAGAATGATAGGGCAACTTAGTGAAAAATCTAAAAAAGATATAATATTACAACTATATAATAAAAAAATTTGGGAGGAGGAAAATTACCGTTGAACTGGAAGAATCAATTATAATACCGATAGCCCAAACCAGGAAAAAGATCATTCAAACCCAGAAACTACAGACCCAATAGCCTTAACACGTCTAATTTATGTAAAATAATGGAAAAAATGATTAATAATAGACTAGTATATTATCTAAATAGTAAAGGATATATATCAAAATATCAAAGTGGTTTTCGAAAAGGGAGGAGCACTAACGATCCAACGCTCTGTTTAGAGCACGAAATTAGAAGAGCACAAGTAAATAAAGAAAGTGTAGTGGCTATATTCTTTGATATAGAAAAGGCATATGACATGATGTGGGTGGATGGATTATTAATTAAATTATACAAGTTTGGTATTAAAGGGAGAATATTTAAATGGATTAAAGACTTTTTTAACAGGTAGGAAAATACAAGTTAGAATAGGAGAATCTACCTCAGGAAAATATAAAGTAGAAAATGGAACTCCACAGGGGAGTATTATAAGTCCACTATTGTTCTCAATTATGATAAATGATGTATTTAAAGATATTGAAAAAGACATGGGGTGTTCACTATTTGCAGATGATGGAGCTGTATGGAAACGAGGGAAGAATGTGGAGTTTATAGTAAAAACATTACAAAAGGTAATTATTAATATAGAGTTGTGGGCACTGCAGTGGGGATTTAAATTCTCAGTGGATAAAACAAAGGTAATTATATTTTCTCAAAAGCGAACAAACAAGGTAATAGAATTAAAGTTATATAATCAAAAAATTGAACAGATAAAGTGTATAACATTTTTAGGGTTGTGGTTTGATGAAAAATTAAAATGGAATATTCACATTCAAAAGATTGTTGATAAATGTAAGAGAATCTTGAATATTATGAGATGTTTGGCTGGCAGTGACTGGGGAGCAGATAGGAAATCACTAAAACAGATTTACACAAGTATGATAAGATCCAACATAAGAGCTTTGGATTCACGAACTTGGTTTACGGGTTCAGCAGCTACAACACAACTAACTAATGGAGACAGTATCCAACGCTCCAGGCACTAAAAAGATTATATGTACTGTGGAAGCATTTAAAACCACACCAGCAGCAACGCTTAGAAACGTAGAAATGGGAGAAATGCCGTTAAATTTACAGAAAGAGTATAAATACTTAAGTAGTACATAATGATACCCGTTAAATAATGAATGGATTCACGGGGATCACCCAACTTTGGACATTTTAGATCCATGCTGGGAAAAAGAAAAGAAAGAAATGAGGAGTTTTGGATGGACAATTGAAAATAAAATTAAAAAATTTAAAATGAATAGTTTAGAAATGAGTCAAACAACACCAACATCAATTATACCTCCCTGGATTCTACCAGAAGCAACAGTAGATATGTCACTAATGGAAAAGAAACAAGATAAATCGTACACGGTAGATATCAATTTAGTACAGTTATATTTAGACAGTTATTATCAATATATTCAAATTTATACCGATGCATCAAAAATAACTGAGAAATTAGGAATAGCGTTTGTAGTACCAGAATTCAATATAAAAATAGGAAAACGGATTACAGATGGATTATCAGTATACACAGGAGAAATGTTGGCAATATTATTAGCATTACAATGGGTAGAAGATATAAAACCGTTAAAATCAGTCATTTGTTCAGATTCAAGCTCTGCATTGTTAAGTTTAAAAAATAACCAAACAGATAGTAGGATGGACATTTTATTAGAAATAAATCATACACTGTTCAGAATACGAAACATGGGGCTGATAGTTACATTTGTGTGGGTTCCAGCACATATTGGGGTAGAAGGAAACGAGTGGGCAGATAAAATGGCAAAAAGGGCAATTAAACATTCTATTAGTTTTAAAGTTAAAATAAGTAAATCAGAAGGAAAGAGTATTATTAAAGAGAAACTTATGGAAATTTGGCAAAAAGGTGGGATGAAGATAAAACAGGTAGATGGTTTTATAAAATTCAGAAGATGGTAGGAGAAAGAAGAAATGGAAGAAGAAATAGAAAGGAGGAAAGAGTGATAACAAGGTTAAGATTTGGTCATACAGGACTTAATTATACACTTTTTAAAATACAAAAACATAAAACGGGCAAATGTGATTTCTGTGATAAATATGAAACCATAGAACATGTTATATTAGACTGTCATAAATATGAAAGAGAGAGAAGATATATGAGAAGAGAGTTTGAGAGCATTAAGGAGAAGGTTAATTTATTAGATATACTGAGGAAAAATTTAGGGAGTAAACACATACAAATAATTATTCGTTTTCTAAAGAAAACGAAATTATTCCATAGAATTTAATTATAGTAAGTGTGTTTGTGAGTGAAGGAATGATATACAAAGCTGTGCACAAATTTGTTTATATTTTTAAGTGTGAATGTGTGAATGTATGTTTAGAAGAAGTTAGGGTAGAATATATCAGGATAAATATTTAAACCATCACGAACCACACTCCATACCAGTAAGAGGATGGCGGTAATGCTACTAACAGTTTGTTGCTAACCCCCATAAAACCGCGAAGAAGAAGAAGAAGAAGGGTTAGTGATAGCCATGCTAATCAGTAAGAAATAACCCTAGTTTTTCAAATACGATTCTACCATCTACTCCTACCATAGGTAAGAAAACTGCTTCAATAAACTCCATTATACGCTAGCAGCAGCTATGAGGGACAGTGCAGAGAGAGCACACTGAGGTGAGGGCTGATATGGAGCAGCTCAGTGCTCAGAGGGGCCAGAAAAGCAGGAGTCAGCCCTCAAAGTGTCTTTCCAAATGTTTGCAGGCAAAAACCAAAAATAGAATTCTCCTTATCGGCCACAATTTGGCCTTTGTCAATTAATGAGGCAGATGCCCAGAAAAGCCTAAATACCAGCCCATGCCACTTACATCCTCAACTGCTGATTTTAAAGCTTGGATCCAAAAATATCTGCTCAAATCTACTTTATATTACATTTTAAAGGTTAAAATTATTGCTAGAAATATCAGGGCTGTATCATTAACAGTTTGTCTGTTTCAGCTAGAGAGGCCAAATTGAGCTCCTCTCAGCCCTGAAGGGGGCCTATTTTTTGCGTAGATCTCATCTGCTGATTTGAAGCTTGGATTGAAAAAATCTGCTTAAGTTAGTTTTCCAAGGAAAAGCAGTTGATTACATCGAATCATTAACTCAAAGGCAATCCCTCGCAGAAGCATGCTTTTAGCGACATTGGAGAGAAAAACTCCCTTTTAACAGGAAAAAACCACCAGAAGAACCAGGCTCAGCGTGAGCGGCCATCTTCCCAGGCTGACCAGGGTTCAAGGAGACAGAAGCAGACATACAGAAATAAGCAGAGATACAAAAGGAACTTGTCAACAATCTCCACAGGAGTTCCCGTCCAAGAAAGACACAGCCAGGCAGATGAGCTCCAAGCCAGCCCCCATGTCAGAGGATGAAAAGAGCACATCCAGTTAGTCCCTGTCAGAAAAACAGGACTACACTGAAAAACAGGCCAAGCTCAATCACAATACACAGAAAACCAAGAATTGAATTTGATGGCAGCATTCAAAGGCTTGATATGTCTCTTCAGGATGGAGTCACAGCCAAACAGGAACAGACCAGATGAAGCTACTGTGTGAAACAGCAGAGAGAGTATATTTAACTAACAAATTGTACAGAGTGGGAGAATAGAGATAGAATGGAGCAGAATGATGAATAGGGTCCCTATGTCCTCCAGCAGTCTAAGCCTATAGCAGCATAACTATAGAGATAGCTCAGGATTAACCACTGAGACACTCTAACTATAAGCTTTATCAAAAGGAAAGCCTAGCCTTAAAAGTAGACAGGGTGTCTGCCTCACGGAGTAAAACTGGTAGTTGGTTCCACAGGAGAGGAGCCTGATAACTAAAAGATCTGCCTCATTCTACTTTTACAAATTCTAGGAACCACTAGTAAAACTGCAGACTTAGAGCGAAGTGCTCTGTTAGGAACGTAAGGAACAATCATATTCAGTTTATTTAGATCTCTGATATCAGATGGAGCTTGGCCATTTAAGATTTTATATGTGAGAAGGAGGATTTTTAAAATTCTATACTGGATTTAACAGGAAGCCAATGAAGAAGAAGCTGTTAAGTTTCTGTTTCTGTTATGATTTTCTTTTTAGTATTCAGTCTTCTTGGTTTTCCATTTGTTGTCCTCTGCTGCCCTCTTGTGTCCTCTTTCCCTTGCTCTGTTTTCTGTTCTGCCCTCACCTGTTTTCAATTCCCTCGTTAGCCCTCTCTTTGTCTCTGTCCCCTTTAAAGAAGCCTCCCTCTTCAGTTCCTGTTTTGCTGGATCCTAAATCTAAAACATCTCTCTGTTTACCTGCGTCTTTCCCTGGCTCCTAGAGTTTGGTTTCCCCTGATGTCTCCTTGGTTTCTGCTTAGTGTTATTTTGCTGGATCTTTGATTCCTGTCTCGAATCGGTAAACTTCAATAAACCCACCAGGGCTCTCACCTCTGCCAACTTGCCTCTACTTTTGGGTCCTCAACCCATTACCACTTCATGACAAGCTCTATGTTTACATTCATAAAATGGCCAAAAATGAACACTATAAGCGGATTTCTTGATTACTATAAACTAATTATTTAAACAGCATTTGTATAGAAATGATTCTGTCCAACCCAAGCCTTTTGATCTATATAAGTGGTTGATTACTATATCCATGACAACCACTACACTATGGTAACGTTAAACTGAATGAAAAGATATGTATATGCATTGTAGCGGGGCCATGCTCTTGATTGCGAGCTATGGAGCGGGGTGTCCGTAGCTCAAAGTAAGAGGTTAAAAAGCTTCTCAGTGACCAGACTACAGGGGTGGATGAGATTTTTTATCTACAGAGTACACGTAAGAAGCAGCTCTGGATGTTTTTTGGACCGTGTTGGTTAATCGCGATTCTGCCCCTGGACTGGTAGACTGGGGTGGTGGTCCCCCTATTTAAATAGATGGACCAAGAGGCTGTGTTTCAACAACTAAGGAATCACACATTTAAAAAGCCTCCCTGGTAAGGTCTATTCAGGGTTCAAGAAAAAGAGAGTCCGTCAGATAGTCGAATCTCGGATTAGGGCTGTTATGTGCTCTGTCTAAAGGTGTCAAAGCCTGGTCCGCATTGTTAGAGTGTAGAGATCTGACCTTGTTTCCAGTTAGAATTGGTGGCTTAAGGATGAGCGTGGTTGTATTGGCTTCATCTACAGCTCTCAATGGAGGCGGTTCACAGCCAAGTGTGAAGCGGCTGGGATAAGGATAAGTGCCTTCAAATCAAGACCCTAGTTTTTAACCAGAAAGGATAGAGTGAGCGCATATCTGGGTTGGGAAAGATTTACTACCCCTATTAGGAGGAGTTTATATCTTGGGGGTCTTTTCAGGAATGAGGGGAATATGGAGCAGGCGTCGGTGACAGGCCGGAATGGTGCGGCATCTCTTGTGAAGCCTCCACTATACCAGTCCATTTTGGGTAAAGACAGAGCTGGAGCCAAAAGGCAAAGCTCTCAATTTACGAGTCGAGCTACATTCATATCTCATCTATGATCATAAGCTTTGGGTCATGACTGAAAGGAACCAGATCCCGGATATAAAAAGCGCCAAAATGAGTTTTCTCCGTAGTGTTTGGACTCTCTCTTAGAGGTATGGTGAGAAGCTCAGCTATCTTGGGATGACTCAGAGTACAACCACTGCTCCTCCCGTCAGAGAGGAGAGCAGAGGTGGGTGTATCGTAGGAGGCCCAGAGGGGAGACCCATGACACATTGGAGAGACTACACCCCATTTACACTACCCTCTGAAAACCGATCCATATGCGAGCTTGGTTCCTTCACGACTATTTACACTGCACGCTGGGATGGTTCCTTCCTTCCTAGTGATGATCTACGGTACAACTGCTCTCTAGAGGTAAACAAGCAGATCGACATTATCGGCGCCCCTAACATTCAGGAAGTTTGCGGAGAGTCAGAGCAAAGAAGGCAACCTTTGGTGAATTCACTTGACAGTTACGGCTTTTGGGAGGTGAGACGCAGCAAGAGCAATGGTCTTATCAGGGCTTACATAGATGCAGGAAACATCAGCAGACGTTGAAGTTCATCACACTGCTAAGCACAACCATTAATGGAAATTGTGTGTCCACGTTGGGGAAGCTAGTATTTTCTATGAATAACTGAAATTTCATGATTCACGAGGAGGCTGACTGTAAGGAAATGATCCGAGCCTGCTCATACGGCTCTTTGTTATCAGAGAAGTGAGCCAGAACTGAATTGCACACCGAGAGCCTACTGGCGAAAAAGTACCATGTCAGCAGCCATTTACACTCAACAGTTATCTCTCGGTGCTTCCGGACCAATTTCGGTGCGGTTTCAAGAGGGTTGTGTAAGCGAGGCCTATGTTTCTCGGCTGGCCTGAGAACATCAAGGGGATTCCCACGGAGGGAGCTGGCCCAAGTTCCTGGGGAAAAGGATGTCCTGCCTCCCCTAATGAATCTTCTAACCCCTTGTGACCCGATCTAGGATAAGCCGAGGGAGGAGTATATGGATGGATGGATGGTATTGTTAAGCTTGTAGGTAATTAGAAGTAAACCTCATATTTGACCACACCATTACAAACTGATAGACATGTTGTTAATTTGTTGAAAACATTGATTACGCCCTAAACAGTTCATCTGAATTTTAGTCTAAACTCTATGCTGTGCTAAGAATTTTTTTTTCTATTATTATTATTGTTATTACCATTTTTTATGGCAAATTTTTTTTGGCTAGGCATTTACCAAGTACAAATACTTTTTGCACCTAACCACCTGTATTACCGTAAATTCTCTAATATAGGCCCAGGCCTTTATTTCACTCAAGTGCATCCACGGTCCAGAGCCTTTATTGGATAGAGGCCCAGTATTAGAGACAGGCCTCTATTGCTATTTGAGGCAAAAACAGACTACCAGTGGAATGAGATAAAAATGAGATGCACAGTAGTCACATTTGAACCTATAAAACACTAGGTTCATTTAGTTGAAAAAGTCACAGTTACCATGTCTCGCTTGGTTTGGAAGTAAAAAAAACTCATAAAAATCACTTCCAATACTGAGCAATTCCCTCACTCCTCCAGTTTCGCTCCTCGCCCCATTCATCTCTCTCTCCCTTTTTACCGCGCTCTCTGCATTTCCTCAAGGCCAATTTCTCGCTGTTCTGCTGCGTGCTCGTTCTCCTCTCGCAGAGCGGGGCAGCGGAGAATGCGAGGCCTGTCCCGTTTCAAGCTGCGCAGGGCTGTGGTACTTGTATGTTACTTACTACAGAGGAAGTATATCAAATGTTGGGAGGTATGCCCAGAAAAACGTTTGCGCAAGCCCCAGGAAGCCTGCTATTAGAGACCGCCAGGTATTTACCTCCTCTGACAAGCTTATATCGGCTGATTATTGAAGACCCAGCCGCTATTGGAATACAGGCCAATATTAAGAGAATTTACGGTATATTCATAGACCTCACGCAAAATAGCGTGGTGGAATTGTTTTATATGATATACCTAAATTGACGCTTTTAACAGGTTAACCTGAAATAAAAATCAGAATCCAGATTTAGGAGGTCAAACCTTACTAAATGGGATTTGCCAGAAGTATTCTTGCCTGCGCATGGTTCCTTCAGTAGCATCCAGGTAATATTCTCAGAGATAATTTAAGGGTGGCTAAAAGCATCTTTAAATATTAAGAAGGTACTTATTTCCAGTCAGGTTTTGACGAAACAAAAGATTGATATAATGCACACACAGCTACAGAGCAGGGGTTTTTTGGGCTCTTTGAGCACTTTCAGATCAGAAGAAACAGATGAAATGCATTGTCTGCTTCCCACTCCCCGGCACACACTATTATGTTAGAGCACACACCCTCAGTTAAGCATACTTATTACATAAACTCAGATGTTTCTATTTAAAAAGTGTTGGAATGTCTGTCTGAAAGCTGATTTGCCAATCGCCACTCCGGCGCATCCATGTCAGCAGAGAGATAAAACAAGAGATTTAGAGGCGGCCGGTGTGGCGGATACGAGCAGGATCACTAATCGTAAGTCAAATGGCGCCCGAAACAAAAACCAGAGCTACTTTAAAAAGAAATCAACCGTACCGCCTATAAAGAGCGGCGCGTTTGCATTGCGCCTGGCCGGGCCCGACCGGGGATTTATCGAACCGGCGTTGCGGAATCTGTACGTTTAAACCGGCGTTACTTAACCAGCGTGCAGCGCCGTTGCCGTGCATGAATACATCGAGGTGGAGCATAACAGATGAATGGGACGCACTATCGAGGTGGAAGCATGTATCTCACGGGGTGAAGAACAGATCCATTGCTTGATACGTTTTATGCTTTCTATGTAATATATTTACTAAAGTTAAAATAAAACTGTAAATACAGGTACAGAAGTGGTAAAATATAAGATCACTCAGGCAAGGCAATTACAATGCATGTACAATCCTTGAAAAGCACACTGTATAGCACACAATGGTAAATTACAAAAAAACAGATATAATTAAAGCCACAAGTGGCATTGAGCGGCCCTCGCAGCTCGCACCGCCTGGTATGTTGCGACCGCGGGAACCAAGCGACCTCCACCTCCACGCTCCTTCCCAGCCTATATTCCTGCTCTTCAGCCTATGCCTGCTGCTGCTTCTCTTCATCCTCCCC
>JAGKQL010000051.1:1662776-1728501 GCA_018398635.1 Cyprinodon brontotheroides
TGGCGAAAATGAAAAATGGCCAAAAATGTACTTTGAGCCAAAATGGCCACGACTTCCTGTGGGTTTTAGGGCATACCTCCAAGAAGACTTTTCATGATTTGAGGAGATCTACCTGTGTGCCAACTTTTCAAATCTCTGGGACTTACAGTTTCCCCAACTCACGCGTTAGGCTGCTGAAAGCGCCAGATTTTGGGGGAAGCGGCACCATTTTGGATTCCAAAATTATGAGCCGGCTATTTCAGCGAGGGGACAATTTACTGCCGCGTTTTCCTGAGTTTTTTTGAATAATATGAGGAGTCCCCGGCCAGAAATCGTCCCACTGGAGATGCTACATACAAATGTGGTAATAATATCGAATAATGGCGGAAGCTTTAGAAATACCGGAAGCCGCCACTTGGCGCTTTGCTGCTTTCGAGGGCCCATAATAATAAAAGGAATCGAAATACAATAGGCTCTTTACAGGCAACGCTGCTCGTCGGTAATTTGGTGAAAGTGGGCGTATTTTGGATTCCATTACAGTCCGGCTATTTCGCGGGGGGGACAATTTACTGCCGCGTTTTCCTGAGTTTTTGAATATCACGAAGTCCCCGTAAAATGCGTTAAAAGTGCTACAAGAATAATAATAATAATAATAAGAAACTTTAGAAATACAATAGGCTCTTGCAGCTGCTTTGCTGCTCGGGCCTAATAACTGATACAAAGACAAACTTTGAGAAATACAATAGAAACTTCCGATACGGCGAAGCCGCTTTGCTGCTCGGGGCCTAATAAAACCTTCGACTTTCAAAATACAATAGGCCTTAGGCGCTTTGCTGCTTTCGGGCCTCAACAATAATAATAATAATAGAAACTTTATTACAAATACAATAGGCTCTTGCAGCCTTAAGCTGCTTTCCGGGCCTAATAAAAAGAAATCATACCACAGATACAATAGGCCTTCCTTGGCGCTTTGCTTGCTCGGGCCTAATAATAAAAACTTTCGAGGAAATACAATAGGCCATGGCGCTTTGCTGCTTTCGGGCCTAATTATTTACACTACATCAATTATGATGCACCTTACACTAGCAATTCATTAAAATCCTAATCTAGAAAAAAACATTAATGGAATAAAATAATATGTAATCATGCTAAGAAGAATGACGTAGTTACTGAAGAGCACTCGGCTATATTTTAAAATACATAATACCAAAAAACTTAATGCACCTTGTTGCATTTTATCTATTAAATTTGCCTTTATGTGTTGCAGATGTCACACATAAAATGACAAAATGTCCAAAAATCAAAGGTTCTGCTGAAGAATCTTAAAACAAGGTTTTACATTTCATTACAAAAAATATCCTTTGTAAATTAGGTTTTTATAACATGTTAAGCTCAATAAGTCTTCCAGCAAAGACGGCAAGGGTTCCAATAATGCACACAGCCATGAAGACACACAGCAAAATGTGATCCAACACCATGGCCACAAACTTCCATTCCTCTGCCGCCTGAAATGAAATGAGAGGAGATTACACTGTTGACATTTATAATTAATGAATTAAATCATTTTATACTTTGTCCATACCATTAAATATTTTAACCAAGTTAATCATGTGAAAAAGGACTAAGGTACTGAGTGCTCAACTGTGATTAAGAAAGAGTGATAATGAGTGCTTTCTTAGTAAATATTCTTACTTAAAGGTATTGTGGAGGATTCTGGCAAATAAAAAAAAGACATCCCATGCACAACCCTGTTCCCGAATGTCTATGTGTGAGAGAGCATGCATAAGCCCATTTCAAAAGTTGTTTTTAAGTTGCTGTATAATCAAAATCAGAACGTAGGCGCTAGAATTCAGGCGTGACAGACAGGGATTACTTTAAAGGCATTTATTGAATACAGACGCAGAGCTGTGGTTCTGCAGCACCTTAAGTAGGGCGGGGAACTGCCCATCGCTGGAAACTCTAGTGGAGAAAAACACAGGTAAGTGACCATGATAATCCTAATGAGGATGATTATCAATGTGAGTCACTGAGCTGGTTTGAGAGTTCAGTCCACCTCCATACAACGCGTTAGCATGCAGCCGGAGGCTGGATGCCGCCCAGAGTGGACCAGATGCTGCAGTGCTGGAGGGGAAGCACGAGTCCGAGCCAGGTCAGGGAAACAGATCAGAACAGGAAGGCACAGAAATCCAGGAGTCCACAGCCCAGTCAGGATTCCAGAGCAGGAACAGGCCAGGGGGAGTGGTAGCCTAGTGGTTAGAGCAGCGCACTTGCAGAAGTTGCAAGTACCAGGTCCGATCCATCCTGCGAATCCATCGATTCAGCCTGCACTCTGACTCCCCTCAGCAAGACCCTTAACCCTGATTGCTCCCCAGGTGCCACACATTGACAGCACGCTGATCCAAAAGGGGATGGGGTAAGATGAAGTAAATTTCTCCATTGTGAGATCAATGATTTTTATTTTCTCTCTCTGTTAGGAGTCCAACAGAGAGTCCAGGCAGAACGTTCAGATGGGAAAGGTCCAGCTCAGTGGTTGAGAGGTATATCAGGAATACTACGGTACGCTAAAAACCGGCTCTCTCCCCTTTAGCCAAGACAGGAGAAGGGCATGCTTAGTGGATAAGAGACAGAACATGATCAGGAATTGGAAAACAAAGAAACACAAAAAATCCTCTGTCACCACTGGCCCCCGATGAATTATGGCATCAGCAGCAGCATCAATCATCTCAAACTCAATGATCTGGCCCCGCAAGCTGGGCCTAAGCCGTATATGAAGAAGCCGGAGCAAGTGGATTAGATGAGTGCTAACTGTAAACCGGGCAGAGTTAGGCAGGTAAATGAAATGAGCAATTAGCTTTCAGAGCCATGATCCTGACATGCTGTTTGCATCGCTCATACAAGCGTACTTTCTAAAAGAATATTTGCAATTTTTCAACTATGTATGACTCACAGTGAAAATGGGGAAGAGCACGTAGGACGGCCTTACGTAAACATATCACCAGAATGACTGATAATTAGGAGGACCAATTATTTTGATGATCCACCCAGAAAAAGAACATCCTCCCCCATACCTTTAAGTATATATTTTAATGGCTTGTTTTTCGTGTCCAAATTATTTATTAAAGGAGTGCACGTATTTGGCAAGGCTAGTTTATTTCTATAAGATATTTAGTAACAAGACAATTCAAAGTTCTGCACATAACAGCACATAAGAACATACACATCTACAGAAAAGTAAATAATAAGTTAAACTGATGGTTTCTGAAATTTGCCACTTGATGGAACCTGATGCTTTTAGGCCAACATTTTCACCCTGGGTAGGGCACACTTTTTGGGGAATTTATTTGGGTCTAACTATAAATACTGTTTACTGATAACGGTTTGTTTTATACTGAACTTGTACTTTTAAGGCTGGTGAATGTAATCTGCACTTTGCATCATTTCACTTTGATTAAATGAAAAAAGTCTTGTTTAAATCTACGCATGTCTTGATTGGAGACATTCGTAGATTTAAGCATGTCATCATGCTTGCTCATCATGGACAGGTTCTCTCAACCTGTGTTATCCAACAGGACTTCCATCTTCCAGGTCCCTGAGTAAAGCTCTAGTATCAGCTCACGCAGTCCTCACTGGATCTCCCCATAAAGCTCAGCAGACCGATCTCTCTAATCAGCAGTCTACAGACACGACCAGCTTCACCATCTATCTCCACTACACCACTCCAGTTTTCAGGCCTGTATGAAAAGCAGCCCTGTTCTTTACTCCTCCCTGTTCATGCATATCTATTGCAAAAGTTACAGTAGGCGCTATGTTTCCTGCTGAGGTCTGAGCGCCAAAGACAATAAAATTGTATCAATGCATTTCTTCTAATTGTCTTTTCTCTTCATGGGAGTTTTTCAGATTGAACTCAAAGACAAACAACTCCTTAATGCAGCAAGAACTCACAGGAAAAACAAGTGGAAAAAGTAGGCTATCACACATAATGTGGCATTGAGCTAATAATTTTTTTTTCTGTTTTTCAACTGTAGCCTATGCATTTAAGGCACAAATATGTTTATACGTTTGCACAAGTTTGCTGTTGCACCAAAATGAACACTATTTATTTATTGTTTTATATACATTATTTCAGTCTGAAGTTAAGCATACAGGCTTATGTTTAAGATACTTATTTTATTTAGCAAAGTTTGTTATTTTGTATTAAAGTGAGTTGCTGGATAATAATTAAACTAAAACTAAATCTAAGATGGCTGTCAAAAACAACACAGTTTTGGATGTTTTCTTACCTTTTTTACCTTTCAGGACAAAAGGTAGCTTATGATTTGACAAGAGCTCAAAATGGTGCAAATACTGATGCTACTCTGAATGTTTCTAACTGAGGCAAAAGAGCTGTTACTTTCCAAGGTTTTGTGAAACAACGTGCCATAGCAGGAATGGATCAGGTAATCATACAGGTTCCCTGAAACTCCACTGTGGCAGCTGAATTGGACCTGTGTGATGTGATTCCATGTAAGGGTTTGATGGAGTTATAGAAAAATGCTGAGGCATATGTCTGTTTATTCGCTCATGGTAAACCAGAATATGAATCATGGTGTCCAACTTACAATATTCCTGCAGGTGTAACAAATCAGATTAGTTTAGTCAGAGCTAAGCGAACCCAACTTACAATCGAGAAAGAAATTCTTTGGTCCCGATGGTTAAAAACTTGCTTTCACTCACGTTCAGCTGCTGACCACAAGGATTTAGATTATTTTCACTTAATCTTAATTGCTAAATTTCTTGGTAAAGATCCAAACAGAGTTTTTAAAATTCAATTTGTAGACCCAGCTCCAACCCTAGACTATCTATGACACCGTAGAGAGCTTTCTTCCAAGTACAGACTCACCTGAACTACTGGTAAATTATTTACACCTCTATTCATCAGATGTAATGATGCAGGTTGAAACTGGTTTTACAGAAAAGAAGATTTGTCTTGAATGGATTACATTCCCTGCTAAGAGCAATAACATGGCAGACTGCATTGTGCATTCCACAGCTGGACCAAGGCTTCTCACCTCCACTTCACCTCTGTTGTATGACACACAGTGTCCTGGATTTGATTGTTCTTCCTTCTTTGACAAGTTAAATAACCTGAGTAATGTTCATCCTACCCATGATTGATTTTATGATGATTTTAAATTGCAATTTTTTTCATTATTGATATTTAAAGTGGTCTAATCATTGAATTCTTATCTGATATTATTTTACTCGTTGAAGTTGATCTGAGATTGATTTATTGTTTGATGGTTTAACCATTTACTCTTTCATAATCATTATTAACAATGTCCACTGCCTTGTCTGCAGGTGTGCGTTTTTTTATCGTATTCTTTTTTATTAATAGTCACTTAAATTCGATGACACAAGAATATTATCCTTTTATAGTTGAAAGGGCCAAACTGTAGTTGGAAAATCTAGATTCCTATTCATTTTCAATTTGATAGTATATTGATTTATTAGTACTGACTTTCTATTTACTTCCTGAAAACTGTTTTGACTCACCTGCAACGCCACAAAGTGTCTGAATGAGATGAGTGTTTGGGAGAAGAAATACTATTCCCATAACAACCCAGGTTCTTTCTCAAGGTTTATTCATAACGTCTTGCTCTTTTATCAAATTGTCTGTAATTAGTTTTCTCTATAGCCACTTTCACACATTTTCAATTTTTGTGAGACAAAAACTCTGTCTAGATCAGAAAAGGAGAGAACATGATGCTGTGAATGCTGTCTTGTTCTCTTTTTACTTTGCAAAGTAAAATAAGGTGCTGACTGAGTGAAATCCATGGATCTTGATTTATTTACCTGGACTGTATTTATAGTCAATTAATTTTTGCCGTAAAGGGTGCCGTGTGAAAAAAGTAATTGTTTCAAATGGCACCCTTGATGTAACCTGACTCCGTCAGATAGATTTGCTCCGCGATATCCATCTGGAAACCTTCCGTTGAAGTAATTTTGGGAAGGGGCGAAAATACTGGTTAGCTGATTGGCCTATGTTGGTGAAGCAAGCAGATCGGGCCAAATAAACCAATCAGATCAGCGAAGCATATGGCCGTTACTAACAGAGGCGACAGCGAAAAACACAACCACAAGCCAGGCTACTCTTACTGCGAAACCAGTCGGGGAGAAGAGCAAAAAACATCTTTTCCTCTGAATAAAGCCTCCAGAGCAGTGTTTTGCTCTTCTTTCAGTGAAGAAATACTCTGTAATCACGATAAAACTTGCTTTCGATAGGCCACGCTTAACGCTAGTTTCATCGGCTGAAGCCGCCATGTTCTTTAGACTGAACTGTCGCGGCGCTGCACCGTTGCGTCACACCTCAGCCGCTCCGCCTCAAAGCTAACGCTGATTGGACGTTAAGTTTGGGGAGCGGCTCCCAAATTTTCTTTAAAGGTACACTATGCAAGCGGTGTTGATTTTCCAGCTGAGGCTCCCCAGAGGCGAGAAGTAAAAGTGCACTATGGTAAATGGCGCATTTCAGCTGTTCGTTACTGGTTTTCTCCGTCAAGCCAGGCAGCGGTTGTTTTGAGCTTAGCAGACGAAGCTTAGCATAGCGAATGACTAATGCTGCGTTCACACACGCAGCTGGCGGCAGCAGAAGCTTGGCGCAGGTTTACATGCAAAGTCAATGGTTGATGTCGCGTCAAAGGCGCCAGCAAAAGGTCTTTCTTGGCCAGCGTTTTGAGCAGCGCTGGCGCCAGCGGCGTCCTGAAGCAGCTGAAGCAGCGGCGTTGAGCGGCGTTAAGCATCTGGCCGCAGGGAGAGAGAGACACAGCGCTGATGATCACTCCTCTTAAACAGTTTGTTGGCGCCTAAATTAACTTGAAATGCAGAAATCTGCCGGCAGAATATGCAGTTTGGATTATTTAGATGAAAAACACCTACCAGCTGCCGCGGTGAACCGCGAGGAGGCGACCCGGCCAGAGGCTGCTGATGAAGGGATTCCTTCTGTCAGCGCACAGCGCTGGTATGTGGGGGTCTGAGCGCGGCTCCGACAGAAAAATATTGAAAGCAGGATAATAATCTGAATGAAGTAACTGCACTGATTACGTTTTCAGGTGTATTTTCTCACTTAAACACATATTAAAAAACTACTTTATTCCCACTGATCACAGCAAGGAAATATAGCTGCAAGGCAGAGAAAGGATAGTGAAGCTCACCAACGCAGCGTCAGACACACTTTTGCACCGCCGCAGCCAGAGCAACAAAGCTGCTTCAGCCGCTGCGGGTCAGAACTAACTGGTACAAGCAGCAAAATGAAGCAGCAGACGCCATTTTGCTGCGTCCGATGTGAATGTAGCATAACTGCACAAAGATACGCCACTGTGCTAGCAACGAGAATGCTTTTAACTGGGGCGTCCTTTAGCAGTTCTCGCCGTAAAGCAAGACTGACTCTCGCGAGACTTCTGAGCCTGTGGGTGCGGGTCGGTGCTCCTGCAATTGCAAGTGCGCGTATTTCCCCACAGACCACCAGGGCGGCCGAGAATACCTTTGATTTCAACCTGAAATGACTCATTTAATCATCCAAAAATGATATGGAACACATTAATTAACTGAAAATGTTGCATAGTGTGCCTTTAACGGAGAGTCTCCAGACTGATCTGCAAGTGAAACCCTGGAAAGCTTGCGAGATCAGAATGGTTTCACGAGGCTAGACAAATTCTGCTTTTCACACTCCACTCCAATGGTTTGCTCTCAGTAGTATGGATCTTCCATCGCTACTTAATAAACTACATGTGGCTGATCATCCTCAGCCAAGCGTAAACAAACCCTTTGTCTAACTATCAAGATTTTATGTCTTCCAGCTCACAAGAGGCCATACTAAACATTCTTTAATTTATACCAAAAGGAATCCCTAAATTATATCCAAATTAAATATTTAATTGAATTCTGTTTATTTTTGGATAGAGAGCCCAATAAGAAGGCACATAGATCACTGAAAATTTCTCTCTCATTGTTCGTGTTTCTATCTGTTTAAATATTATGTAAATGTTTACTTGTATTGTCATTTTATGTAGCATATTCATTCAATTTAGGTGTGGTTTTCTCTTTGTATTTTTATTTATTTTTTTACATCAAAACCCTGGGAATTTAAATCTATTTTGACCCCTGAGCAGCAGTAACCAACTTGGGAGACGTTCAAGGCACATCTAACTGGGAGGAGCCTGGAATTGTCTCCTGAGACTGATTCCCAAATGACCCAATTCAGAATTAGCCGAAGATAATGAATAAAAGTATGATTAGATATATCAAAATAGGAACTCTCTTTAAGTTTTGAAAATGTTTGTGTAGAATCTGTTGCTAGGTTTTGGCCAACAGTGGATTCATGTTTCCATGACGCATTAATCCACTCCCTTACATTGTTCGATTCCTCATCTGATTTCATGGTTTCTGCGATGTACTTCACCCCTTCAATGGCACTGCGGACATCAGGATTCTTCATCATAGGAGACTTGTAGGTTACACTAGCGGGTGTGGGGTTACCTGTAGAGAAGAAAGGATGTAAGTTTGGTTCCAGGTTGTGCTCCCATCAACTCTTTATGTCCAAGCGTATTGGTATGAGCCTATGAAGGGTAGAACTTTGTCTTTTCTTTTTTCAAAATCCTTTTAAAAACTGGTCACCAATTGCTTTTTGTTTGTTTTTTTTGTCATATACTGTTTTGGTTTTACAGCACTTTAAAAACAAAAGATGTTATTTTAACTTTATTTTAGAAATTTTTGAATGTCTCTCATAAATATGCTTCACTGCACAGACATACTTACAGAGAATATTATTTTATGCGTACATATTTTTATTTAGTGTATTTATTAATCTTTACCAGTTTATATACTTAAAGTCTTGTTGCTCTCTAGTTGTGGACATGTGTGGAGATAAAATGTTCTCTTTTGACCCTTGGGGGAAGAAGTAGCTCATGTCTGCTGAATGCATAAATACATCATGTGCTAGCAAGAAGCGGTTTGATTAATTTTGGTTGGAAAACAGTGAAAGTATGCCCTGATGAGCAGGCGACAGTATCACATGTAATGATCTGATTTTTTACAATTATTAAGTGTTTATAACTTATTTTGATAAAGATTAGGTCTGTGTGTGCACCTTGATGCTCTATCTCTCCAGTTCTTTTTCCTGAAAAGAGATCACTCGGGACAAACCATAAAAAAAAAAAATCATAACTTATATGTACAACCTATTCTCATTATGAGTGCGCATGAAATCGTATGAAAAGTTATTCACCGTAATTTCGTACGTTTTGGAAGTTTTTTTTCGTCGTATACGCATGTGCATCTGACGCACCATTCACGAACATAGAATATAAATTATAATTAGCCCTAACCCTGACCCTAACCCTAAGATATAAAACAGCAAGCAACATAGTTAGAGACATGAATAAGTGATGATTGCACTGTTTTTCCCAGTTTTACGTCCGTCCGCGGATCTGCTTTTTTTTTCTGTCTGCCAGCTCGCATGCGCACTGATGTGGTTTTTTGAGGAAAAACGTCCAAAACGTAGGAAATAGTGTGCATAACTTTTGGTACGATTTCATACCAACTGATAATGAGAATATGTTGACACGTATTAAATAACCATGAGATTTGACAACAGATTCTGATAGAAATTGTAATCTTACTCAGATCAGAGAATTTCCTTAGAGTTTACAGAAGGCAGCTGCTCACCTCTGGGCTCACTTCTCAGGAAGTGGCCCCGATGAACAGTTAAAAAGGCATTTTGTAAATCTCACATGAGATGTGTGAGATTTGTTATTAATGTTGCTGATGTTTCTGTGCCGTTACAAAAGAGCCACTTAAAGGAACCAGTCTATCTGTACATTATAATATTTATATTTAGTTACTGTTGCATTCTCGGCAATATGAAAGCACTGAATAAATGTATGGCGTTCAAATTTGTGTTTGGGCTTATTTTTAGCAAAAACCTAATAAAATCCTGTAACTGCAGGTTCATCATCCCTAACCCTTATAGCAGGGGGAACCAATTAAAAATCAGCGGAGTCCCAATAAAGAGAATCATCAACCAGTAAAGGTCTGGAGACATTTTTAATGATCTCTTACTTTAAACAGAATTTAACACTGAAATAAAATTAGGTAGTTATGCATCCATGTTATACATCGAATTTTTAAGTAAAAAAAAAAGGAAAGAAATTTTTTCTATTTTAATATCTAAAGTGATTTTTTAAGTAGAGAACAACAATTGTTCAGTTTGGTATATAGACAATTTCCTGATTCCCATATTTTATAAAACAACAACTGAACTTAAAGTTTGTTTGTTTTCTTTTTGCTTTTCTGGCTTAATGAGAGCAGTGGGCTTTTTTTATTTAAAAAGATTGGATGCAAACTATTGGTTCTTAAACAGACCCAGGAAGCAGATTTCTCATCTCCATCAGAAACCGCACATATGCTGGATGCTGATGGGGATTTTTTTTATGTCATATTAAATTAAGTGTTCATTTCTGCATTTTTTTTTCTCCTACAAATTTGATAATATTGCCCATGCTCTCCTCAAGCTCCAAGGATAAGTCTGAGCGCAGCAGTACAGGAGGAACAGCGGAGGCTGTAGGCTTTGCTTTGAGCAGGAGGTCTGGAGCGCTGCAGGGCGGAGCGGTGATGGGGGATGTCGGATTTCAGGGTAACGTTTAGACACTGTCCTCAGACAACATGTGGTAATTTATAAATGATTTAAATCAGGCTGGGTCCGGATTAGCCTGCAGGTGGATCCGGACCACGGTCCGCTAATCTGTGACCTCTGCCTTATAATGTCCCCACCAGCTTTCATTACAAAGTTACACCCTTGTCCCAGAGAGAGAACCCACGCATGCACGGGGAGAACATGAAAAATCCAAGCAGAAAGACCCCAAGCTGAGAGACCATTGTAGGTCTTATTACAAAAATTATTCCTCAGAATACACACATGTGGAACGGAGAGAAAGGAACAGGAGGGGAATTTTCACAGGTTCACAAACATATCTGTCAATAAGAAATTACTGCCACCTTGTAAACCGTGGAAATGTAGGCATTTACCTTTAAAGTGAACTGTATTGAGTAACAACACTGACACTGCCACTGTTTACATAAATATTCAGTCCCAAAGTGTTTAAGATTAAAATGGTAAAAACATTTTGTTTTCCCTCCTCTTACATACATTTGATATTTCACCTGCATATGGCTCTTTATGCAATATGTCTTTCTTTTCTTTTACTTTTAAAGATGTTGTACATTTTATATTATTTAATGTTGTGTGTAAATCCTCTTTGGATAACTTGTTTTGTCAAGTTTTTCCCCGTGGGAGAAAGATGCATTTTATTCTAATGTCTTTGATATATATTGTCAGGTTTAATCAATGATTATAAAATTAATGTGTGCTTATGAATTATTTGTGCAGTCAGGAGACCATCCTGCCTTGTCATTCTGATGGAGCATCTTGTCTTTATGAACTGATCAATTGTTTTGTCAGAACAATATACTGTTTTGTAATCATGTGCTATGTTCTGTTAATAAAAGACGGCTGCAGGAGGGGATTCGGAGAAGGAAAGCTTGAAGTTGGGTTGGGCTTTTCCTTCCGCTCCTGCAGAAGCTGCTTGAACCTCTTTCCTGTGCAGACTCAATTTCTATGTATTTGCAAAGTTATTTTTCCTGAATCCAACATATATATATATATATATTTTTTTTATTGCCAGGATAGGACTGCTGACTTATAGCAAAACAAACCAAGATTCCTAATCAGTATTCTGTGTTGAATATAGAACATTTGTACCTCCAAAATTGTGGGTAATGATTCTCCCCAACTGTGTTCACAAACACCTGAATCCCTCCATCAAAAAACAAAACAAAAACCTCCTGCTTTGATTAAGGTCGTTTGAAGAAGTAACGAAAACTGCTTAGAAAATTAGCAATTTGAAAGTGTGGTAAATAGTGCCATTTTTTGTTGTAATTTTAAACTTTCCTGGGATCATGAAAGGGTTTACTTTATTTGTGCCACACTACATTTAGAGGTTTGTGCCTTGCCTGAAATATCGGATATATCCATATCAGTAGGGAACAGTCTCTTCTGGGTGATCTCCTGACTGGGGCGCTTCATCGTTGAGAAAAACATCATGTTTGGAATGGTTTCAATGAAGACCTAACAGGGCGGATGAGAAACACAGTTTAAATTCCTTAAGAAATCATTTTCAGAATAGATGCAGCCTTTCTCAGTTCCTATAACAAAGCAAAACATAAACCTTGCGTATCCATGCGGGCATGGTGTGTGTACTGGGCGAGCGGTGATGCGTGTTGATGACAATGACTGTGATGATGATGGATGCGATCACAAACACCATTGTGAACAGCATGTATTTTCCAATGAGAGGAACAGCGCTAGAAGTAGACGGGATCAGCTCAACAATAACCAGTAGGAAGACGGTCAAAGACAGCAGGACGGAAATGGACAGGGTCATCTTCTCACCTTAAGTTAGTGAGACAAAAAAGAACAGCATTACATAGTCTGAATACACAATACACACTGCAAAAAAATTGAAATCTACATAAGTCAATTTTCTTAGAATAAGTGTCATTTTTCTTAAATGGAGGAGGAAAGTGAGACATTTGCCAATGGAATGAGACAATTTACATTTAAAATAAGAAAGTACAATTGTATCCTCTTATTTCAAGCGCATGTTATCTAATTATCTTATTCTAACAGTGAAAATACTCATTCGATTGGCAAACTATCTCATTTGCCTACTCAAATTTAAGGTAAATACACTTAATTTAAGAAATTTTAACTTATTTCTAGATCGTTTTTCCAGTGCAGGATGCAGCAAAGCCAGTTTGAGAAAACACAACATACCTTAAAACAGTATGTTCACGCCAAAACCCGATCTCAAAATGATAAAAATAATGTAAATTAAGTTACTCTTCTATGGTGAGCAGGTAAACTCAGATTTTTGCCAATGGAATGATATTTTTACTCTTAAAATAAGCAATCTAGATATTATGCGCTTGAAATAAGATAATTAGATATAGTATTGTTTTTTTGTTGTTTAAAGTGTAAATTGTATTTATTCACTGGCAAAATTCCCACTCCAACCACTAATTCGCGAAAAAAAATACACTGATTTTAAGAAAAAATGACTTATTTAGATTAAATTTTTTTTGCAGGGTTCACAAAGCAGTAAGATGAGTGAATAATACTAATAAAATTTAAAGTAAGTAAATAAATAACTAAACTGTTTGGTTATTTTTTGTCTATTAAAAAGCTTTCCTGTTTCCACATTCTTGTTTTAGGAGCACTTTTTCATATGTTTGTCTCAGTTTCTTAAACACTGAATATTCTGTATTTTATTTCACAACTAGTCCAGACCTTAATAATTGTCAATATTTTTCTTCCTATTATTGGAAGTAAAACATGCAAATTCAAATAACAAACAGCATGAATAAGACCAATAGGATTAAGTAAGATTAATGTTTTTTCTAAAAGATTATGTGAGAACTTAACAAATTAATTACTAATTTTTTTGCATAAATAAAAAAAATATATATATATTTCTTTAGTGTCTACATACCTGAATCAGTAGGAAGGTAAAAGACCAGTCCAGTGAGGAAAGAAAACAGCATGCAGGGAATGATGACATTGACAATAAAATAAAGGGGAAGTCGTAGCATGAGAAAATGATAAGTGATGTCCAAATAGGGTGTGTCCGGGCAGCACGTGTAGTAAACCCAATGTTTCCAGCTCCTGTAGTCCTTTAACACCCATTCACCTGACTCCATGAAGTTACTGAGGTCTGGTCGGTCACTGTCCTAAAACCAGAAAGGAAATAGACAACCATATTCCTTTTAGATAAAAAAAAAAAGTTAAATTAAAAGATAAAAACAAATTTCTGCGTGACAGAAATACATTTACAATCTTTATAAAAGCAGACACTGTTATTGAAAAGTCTTGATGGAATTTATAACTGGACATTCTCCAAAATACCCTGTAGCAAGGGTAGATTAAGGTTAGGGTAGACTATTAAATTTTTTTTTTTCTATTTCCTTTGAATATTTCAACAATTTATTCTACTTTTTTAATTAAGTTCTGAATGATCTTGGTCTAGGTAGTTTTTGAATCTACACCAGTGTTTTAAAAATTGTTTTGATACTAAAGGTTAAAACTACTGCTAATCTTTTTAATATTTTACTTTCAACCATCAATCAGTTCTATAGGCATTGCACCAGTTCAAGTTATAGAGTAGCTAAAAAATAAAACAACTGTTGCTGCTGGAGTTTGATTGCTATATTGCCAGTAATGTTTTTTTCATCTGTTATTGTAAAAATAATAGTGACAAAGCATTTTTTTTTGGTCATATTTTGAAAATGGATATAAAAGAGGAAATTTGCTAAAATTGTGAAAAGAATTTTTCTTTTGTGTGTGTCCTATTAGGCAATATAGGTCTTTCACAAGCAGACCAGTATGACTGTTGCCAAAGGGTTCTGCTTGATACTTGTATATTAAACTTTATTGAACATTATCTAGGGAGTATAATCATATATAACAGCATGGAAAGGGCAGAGCCCCCAGACTTGTCCCTCCCTTTGCTCCGCCAGGGCTCAGGCATTGCGGTGGCTGGGAGTTTTCCTCAGGGCCGTCTCTCCTCCCTCCCCTGGTGGGGTCGGATTTCCTGGGTTGGCCCCTCATTGGCGCCTTTGCTCTTGGGGTCCCTTTGAGCATCTGGGGCTTTGGGTCCCCGGTGCTTGCCTAGGTGCTCTGAGGGTGGGGCACCTCTTAGAGATTCACTTCCATACAGAAAGCCGCATATTCATAAAATATCCACTGGACTTGTATTGCTTTTGAAACATGCAAATGGAAAGGAGACAACCCCTTTAACGACCGACCTCTCAGAATCATAGACAGGTTTTCAGATATTACAGGCTAACAATGGTAAATGGCATGTACTTATATAGCGCCTTTATTAAAGTTAGGAGACTTGACCAAAGCGCTTTACACTACATTCATTCACGCACACACTCACACACTGATAGTGGCAAGCTACATTGTAGCCACAGCTGGCGCTGGGGCTCACTGACAGAAGGCGAGGCTGCCGTACGCTGGCGCCACCAGGCCCTCTGACCACCATCAGTAGAGACAATGCAGGTGAAGTGTCTTGCCCAAGGACACAATGACACTGAAAGTCGGTCGGGGCTGGAACCGTCAATCGTCATTTCCAGGGCAAACTACTACATCCAACTACCACTGTTGCCCCTATGTAATGGAACCAAACAACCCATTCATCGGTTTCTATTTGCATGTTTCCAAGCGATACAAGGCCTTGTCTATATAAAGACTTAAACTCACTGCCGGATTGAGACATTTGAAAAAGCTTCCTGGAGAGGTGGCAAAATGTCTTCAAATCTTGGAAACCAAGTCCAGTTGATTGTTTTTACTTTTGCGAATGACTATGACCTGGATGACTGATAATCTTCACCAGCCCATATTCTTACCTTCAACTACCACAGTATACATGTCAGATTAAATAATACTACTCTTTGTACTCTCAGCGATTAGTATATAGGTGTTACTTAATTGTATGTCTTGTACCATGTCTTGTTGGTTGTGCTGTGCTTTTACATCTCTTTGCAGGTGATGAAACAGCCTGAAGATGTTTTATCATCCCCCTTTTATCTCCTCTCTCTTTTATCTTTTTATCCTTTTTTTTTTAACCCGAGGGATAAAACACAAATGCATCATAGGTAAAACACTCCCACAATGCCAGCCATGACCTTCCACATGGTGTCCCAGTCAATCACATAGTCCCCACAATTTATAAATGTGCAAAGCTGGTGGAGACGTTCAGCTGTAACTGCAGTAAAACGTGACTAAAATGCTTTGTTAGTGGGCTGTGAACAAATGTCAAACATTTAAATTATATGTTGAGAATATTTTGCTACGTTTCTTTTCTTTTCCTACCACATGATCATTTTATACCAGTCTGTATTTAAATAAAAACCAAAAATCTTAATAATACACACATTGTTTTTGTGGTTAATTTTGCCTCATTTTGGAGAATAAGAAACACACTGCATTTTCAAGAAAAAGCTATTGAAATAAAAAAGATTTGCTCTTACTGGGTTGATGATGACAAGTGTACCATCATATGTCCAGGTACCTAGTTTCATGCTGCAGTTCTGCAGGTCAAATGGAAAGTGAAGGACTATGATCTCACAGTAACTCTTATAAATAGCAGGGGGGTTCCAGGTTATCATGCCTGTGTGCTCCAGCAGGACTTTGGTTTCATGAATGATGGCAAAATCACCATCGGCACTGGGGAAAGGAAGAGGAAGGAGAGAAAAGTCAGAAAAAAATGTGAGCACAACATTTGCATATTTAGGGAAAATTAAGTGAATTTTGTGTTTATGATTAAAAAAAAACTGTTTTCGTTTACTTGTTGTACAGCACTAAGTCAGGTTTCCATATGTCTGCTGAAGGAATTCTGATCTTTTTGATGCCTCCGTAATCATCTGGATTCCACTGCAGGTTCACATCTTTCCATTGCTGGGAAGGAGAAAAAGGGAAAGTATTTCTAAAGATGAATACAAACGTATCTATTGAAATACTTCCCTTAGGTCAGTTTTCAGCATCAATATTTCCGATTGAGTAGGGGAGTTTTATTTGTAGAGAACTCTTATGAAAATCTTTAGAGCCTAAATGCATGAGCCTGGGGTCATACAGTCTTTGTTCAGTACTGATTTTTCCTAAAGTGTGCATTGCGGCGTCCCACACTGTTAAGGTTAGACAAAATATGTACAGCAACCAATACAACCAGGCACAGAGGGAGGAGCTGTTGCGCCCCGGCGTGGGAATGTAGATCTCGGACCAGCTCGCCTCAACGCGGATCCTGGAGGGTGCATGGGATTCGCCCAGCAGAGTGCTTATTAGCTTTGTGGACTTGGGAAGGCGTTCGGGCGGTAGCCCCTCAGGCAGAGTTCTCCAGAGATGCAGGGGTGCTGGGCCGCTGATCACCGGACGCTAATCAGGTCCCTGTATGACCAGATGTCAGGGGATCACAGATCCGCATTGCAAACCGACCAAGTCAGGAGCTCATTCCGGGCGAGGATTGGACTCATACGGGCTGCCGCGCATCACCAGATTTGAAATACTGCTATACAAGCTCACAATAGAGCGAAATGGGTTTCCTCTCCGGGTGGCTGGGCTTCGCCCAACTTTAAGAGACCAGGGGTGAAAACTTGGTCATCCGGGAGGGATTTAGGAATTAGAACCCGGCACAGCCTCCATACGAGAGTCAGTTGAGGGTATTTCCGGCATCTGTTAGGATGCCTCCTGGGCCTTCCCTGGTGAGTCGATGGGAGCGTCCACGTGGGGCTTGAGGGAAGGCCAGGGAACTATGTTTCTCGGGGCTGGCCACGGGCCGCGGGTTCCCTCCCCTGAAGAGCTGGGAAGTGGCTGGGAGAGGAGAGTCTGGGCCTCCCTTCTTAGACTGCTGCCCCCGCGACCCGACCCGGATAAGCGGAGGAAGATGGGTGGATACGGATGGATGGATATAGGATGGATGGATGGATGGATGGATGGATTGGACCGGATGGATGGATGGGTAAGAATGTAAATTATCACACTGACAACAATGCCTTCTGAGTGAGCCCAGGTTTAGACAGGTGGCTTTGAAAGGCCTTAAGATTACCTATATGGTAATTTTGAAATAGATCATTCTATTTTTAAAGAGCCTGAGAAATGTATGTGACATCACTCATGTCATGAGTGACTTATGCAATAATTAACAAAGCAATTAAAAATAAATACAACTCCAATCTAGAGGTAATTTTAACATTTTGCATCCTGTTTCAGTGTTTTAGATTTTCTTATAGAGAAGCTGATAGCCTGTATGTACTAGGACAGAGTTTTTTCTACAAAAGAGATATCTTACTCTGGAATCCTATTTGTGTGAATTACTATTTCAGACCAAGAGCTGTGATCCTTTTTGCCGGTGGTCCTTGACTGCAAAAGATTAGACGCCATAATTAACTATAACTACCAATTCTATTTATTTAATATGTTCATAATCTTCTGGTAAATTCTCAAAACACCACATGGGACACAGTAGCACAGCTAATGCTGCATAGCCTGTCTAATTGTTTACAGCACAATGATGCATTTTAAACATCTGTCAGAGCACCCGCTAACATTTTTATGTAGTCTCGTCTCATCAAAAGAAAATTACACCCATGAGTCATCAAAGATTCACGTTTAGCTTGTCAGTTCTTGTCATTGTCATGAAAAAACGGAGCATCAATGAAATTATTCCATCATTGTAATCGTTAACGACAAGAACATTGGACTGAAGTCGTCATTATAGTGGCAGCTGAACCAATAAGTGCATTGATGTCCCACTCATAAATTCTAGAAACATCTTTGATATCATATTTAAATGACAGATCCTGATCTGAAATAACACCAAGTAACCACTATGTAGTGCTATGGCACTACATAGTGGTTACTCCATATATCATGTGGTTATGCGTGGCCACTAACCTGTGTAACCTAGATAATGACACAGTTTGGACAACGGAGAAAACTGGGGGAGACAGACTGTACCTACCAAGGCCGAGGGAAACCCTTTTCAAACCACAAACCACATTTCCTGCGCTTTGACAAAAAAGAAACGATAAGTTAAGGTGTTAAGGTGAATTTCAACTTCAGACAAAACCCACGGCCATGGCCCCTCTGAAGGTGACCAGAAAAGCTGCAAAGCTCCTCTACAAACCCTACAAGAAGGGGTTTGTAGAGGGTTTGTATCAAACCTGCTGTTAGCTGATTCTGTAAGCATCACTGGACACTATCAGAACTATCATAGTGTGTTTTGGGATCTCTGACCTGTTTTCTGTGCTTCAACCTCACTTTTGGGATTTCCCTGGATTGTCTCCGGTTCTCAGATCACCTGGCTTTGACTCTGACCCGGCTCTCAGATTCCAAACTCTGGTTTGTCCCCTTGATCATTCTGCTCTGACGGATTTGACCTTGTGAATTCTCCCGGACTAATGATTAAGTGTCAAAGAAGGATTTCTCCAAACCATCCTGGACGGTTTCAGGAAGTGACATCACACACCAATGGGCTTCTTCAGAAAATATCAAAGTTTGTCCCCAAACTCCTAGAAGAGGTTCCATTTGCTGATTCTGGTAAATTCCTCCCTACCTGCAGCACTTTCATATTTTAATAAACTGTTTAATCATCTCTCATTGCATCCAGTTGAATTATGGGTCTTCCATTTTTCTGGTCATTACATGCGGGTCAAAATTGACCTTGGTTCCCCTTCCTCATTTCCATAAAACTACGGATTAGACAAACACCCACATTTAACCATTACTGTAGTTCTCATGGTATTTGGAGTAATGGATATAAGGTAAACTAAAAGATCAACTAGAATCAAAATCCTCAGCCTTTTGGCCCCAGGTTTGTAGCACCTGCCATTCAGATGTCATAAGTTGAGCAAGCTATGAACAGACTTTATTATATTTCTTTCCCTCTTGCATGCTTCTTTTCCTTAGTGTTGAACATAAAATTGAAGACTAAAGAATGTATGACATTGGTTAATATATGGTGTTAAATGTTTACTCTTCTACTATGTTTAACCAATGAGAGCATTTATTTAGTTCCGTCATCCAGACATGGTAGACTGCCCAGGCACAATCCTCTGTTGGATAATGAAATGAACTCCTTTCTTGGAAGATCATTCTGCATAGATGAACTGGTTTTAGCTTTTAAGGACTGTGGCCGGCACCCCATTTTTCAAAGCTAAAGGTGGGATATGTTATGGATCAAAATACAAAAATATACTGTTAAAGATCAGGTTACACCTATGCTCTGTTCGAATTACATGGGCTGCGTTCTCAGAGGACAGAGATATGAAGGCTTTCACCGTTCTGATTTGGTTGTAAAACTCACACATTTGTAATTAACTTCCCGTTATGCGTTGTCAAATATAAAATAGGTACCCCCTTCGACGATACATGGCTGTCCATGAAGGATAGCGATGTATCCTCGCTATCCTCACATATCCCGATGATCCCTTTGGGAGCACCAAGCAAGCCGGCTGCTCCATTGTTAGAGGAAAAAGGTACTTGGCGCCGAGCAGTGAGAGGTAGATCTATTGGAGAGTTCAAGATTTTCCTTCAATCCAAACCTATGTGAATAGTTCCTTCTGGAAATGAATGAAAATAAGTTGTTTTAATGGTTATAGAGTCAGATATGTGGCAGTAATGTTTGGTTTTATCTAAAGGTTTTTATCTGTTCCACTATAAAATGGGTTTGGCTGTAATTTAAGGACAGATTCTAATATATCTGCAGAGTGACTTCCATAAATCTGACCAGTTCATCATTTTTATTGCTGTTTTTCATAATTTTCATAACTAAGTATTATTGTTGTTGAATATTAGAGATTTTGCAGATATGATTTTTTATAAATACATTCATTTTAGATTTACTCATATCACTATCCCTTAATAGAGAATAGAAAATCTCTTTATTGTCCCACAATGGAAGAATTTTACTGCAGCAGAAAGATTATTAGAAGAAATGGTCGAAAATGTATAAGAACAACATAATAAGGAAGATGTTGGGAGCTGGAGAAATACCAACTTTCTCCAGCAAGGAGTCGCCCTGGATCCTCTCAGCCTGAGCTAGTTCTGCGCACCTCAGCTGCTGATCATCTCTATCTAGGGAGGACCAGACTACAACTAAGCTGTTCCTCAGATTCCTGCCTCAGCACGCCGCAGTGTCTTAACTGTCAGTTGGTTACCTGTTTTTTCCCTGTGAAGCTCTGAAGAAAGCTTAACCTGCCCTAGCCCGCCCCTCCAGAGCCAAACCTGAAGACTCACACTCTGGATTTCCAAGCAGCTCTGGATACTAGAGCTGGAAACTCAAGCCAGCATCAAATTCATCTCTAGAAGTAAGAGCAGCTGAAACAGCTTACGGACTCTGCAAAACCAAGTCATCTCTCGGACCCAACAGTTCCGCTCCCAAAGCCACTTCTACGCGACCTCAAGGTACAAACCTGAACACAACCAAGATCAATCCCAACCAAGCCTCCGCTAACAGTACTGTCTCTCTCACAGACTCCAGTGAACCAGTCCCAGACCAGAACCAGTTCAACTGTTCATTCATTCATTCATTCATTCATTCATTCATTCATTCATTCATTCATTCATGTTTGTTCCTCAATAAACTGTTTAAACTTTCCCTCTGAGTCGTCAGTGTTCTGCATTTTGGGCATCTCTGTTTACCCATCATGACAGAAGAGTTAAAATATGGACAATAAAATACTGTAAAGTGTTTTAACAATATAAAAACTGTGCACCTGGAGAATAAATAACCAATATGCAGCTAGCGGACATTTTACAGTAATGGATATTTGAAAATAGCAGCAACATCAGTAGGATGTGCATTGTTAATGACAGCAGCATGTTAATTTAAACTGACTAAGGTTTCTATCATTACATTTGATTTTATTTGTTCCCTGCTCCTTGGTGGTTGGACACCTTATTTCCACTCTCTGTATTCTTTTTGAGTGCAGTCTTTGTTGTCTTTGTTCACTTTATAATAAAAAATAAATAAATTAACAGTTTTGAAAACTTTGGTATTCATTCTTTTCCTGCTTTGTGTGCACAATTATATATCTTCAAATGAAAATACAGGATAATTCCACATATAAAACACATATTTAGATATTTGGTTAAATAGGCACGTATTTACCTTCTGTCATAGTTACTGAAAAGCTCAAATGCAACCCATTTCAGAGTGGAAAAAAATCCTAATTCTAGATTCACCAGAGCCGGTGATGATTTAAGCATTGATAAACAGCATCTAGTTTGTTTAGTTCTTATCCAACTTCCAGTGTTGGGAAAGTTCTCTCTCTACATTGAACTAAAGGTTCTGAAAAAGTTCAAAGTTTGCACATTTTAAAATGAACTAGTTCTAGTTCATAGTTCATAATTCCAAATTTTGAACTAAGTTCACAGTTGCAAAAAAAATGAACTAGTTCACAGTTCTTTTTTTTTTTTTTTCATATATTGTCAATTACACCATAGCCTACCGTAGAACCAACCACAGGCAGCAATTATTTTATCAGTTGTAACTCTGAAACTGTAAGCGGCCAGGATTTCTCCTTCATATCCCAGTTTTGAATCCTTATCCAACCAGGGGCTTACATTAGCATTGAGGGGGACAGCATTTCCCCATTGTTGTGCTTTTAATGTTTGTTGCTTTGCTGTCCATTCACTTCACATTAGTAGCAGCTGCTAGCTTCCAGCAGCTCTACAGTATATTCTCAAAAACATCCCTGGAAAATGGGTGCTGCTTGAATGGTCTTTTTATGAGGTGAATTATTAAAAAAAACAGGAAAGTAGTCTTAAGGTGCAAATGTTTTTTAATTTTTAATAATTTTTTCCATTTAAAATTCCATTTCAGCACATATGCCGCTTCAGATTTGATTTGATGTTACTGAAGTGCGCGGATTTTTTCCCCCGAAAGCCGCAGCGGCAAAAGTTTGTGCGGAGAAATGTAAGAGATTGCCGCTGCTATCATCCTCACCGCACCACCTGGTCATAAACCTGTTTTAAAGTCGATAGTCCACTGCTAGTGGCTTCCACGCTGTATTTTGTTTTGATGACGACGCCGCCGTAAGCTGACCACACCTGGTAGCCGCTATTGCCAGATTGCGTTTTTTCCGCCTAGCATATTAAGGCCTGCTTTACGGGCGCGATTTAGCCGGGGTTTCGCCGCTGAGGGTTCTATAGAAATTTGGCAACCTATTGAACGTGAGCTGAACTGAGAGAGATGCGCCGCCACAGAGACACCAGGTAGAATGAACTGCCAGTTCACAATAACGCTCATCAGCCAGCAGTAATACATAGGGCTCAGTTCATGCGTCACCCAAAAATATGGAATCGAAGTTCTTTTCGCTCAATGAACACGCTCAGTAGGTACCAACACCGCCAACTTCTTATCAATGCCGTAAAGAAATATCGCTTTCTCTTTTAATAAAAATGCGTACCTGAGGCTCAACACGCTAGCATTAAAACAGCATGCATATTAGAGTAATCAAAATTATCATCAGACCATTGAAACTTAAGACAAGCAGTGTCCCTACCAAAGATGAAATCAAACTTACGCCCTTGAGGGGGAGAATTATTCAGATTAGGCATCAAGAAGCAGAAGAGAGCAGGGAATGGGTAGGGCAATTAACTCTGATAAAGAGAGGGATTACCTTGGAAACTTGATGTTAATTACTGTTAATGTTAATTTTATTTAATGAAGGTGAAACAGGAGAAGGACATTGAACTAATGAGGTAAGGGCAAACAGGAGGAGCTCCTGTGGCGAGACTAGGATTATTAGAATTAGAAAATTATATTCAGGAATGAAGGAGGGAAGGGGGATCGATTGTGGAGGAGAGGGGAAGAGGACAGATATGAAGAGTATGGAGGAAGAATTTCTGAAGCATTTGGCTGGGCTGGCTGTTATTTCAAGAGGAACAGGAGTCAAACTAGGATGAAAGATAGAAGGAAGAAAAGAAGAATTGATGCAGGGATGAAGAGGAGCAGTAGTACTGGAATTTAAGGAGCCTGAGTAAAAAGGATGTAATGATGCTAGGTAACACTAGATATAACCTTCAGGTGTACTTTAACAGAGTTCTCCACCATTGTCAGATAGTGCAGTTATAAATTTGAAAGGATTTGTTTCAGTTTCTCTCACCACTGTGTCGCTTAGTAGTACTGCAGAAGGCAAAAGTTTAGTTTATTCCCATTCAACCTGTGAATGGGAATAAATGCAGCCCCTTTGAAAAAGAAATGCCTGCTTAACTAAAAAATAAAAAAGCTGGCTCCTTGGTTTAATGCAGAGCTGGCTCTTTAAAGCAAAATGCTAGGAAACTGGAAAGAAAATATCGCTCCACAGGCCTACAGGAATCCTACATAGTCTGAAAAATTGTTTACTGCTGTATAAGCAGAACCTTTGTAAAGCAAGAGTAGAATATTTCTCCACATTAATAGAGGAGAATAAGAATAATCCTAGATTTCTTTTTAATACTGTTGCCAAACTCACCCAGAGCCATAGCTCTGTTGAACCATCCATTCCACCTGCTCTTAGAAGTAATGATTTTATGGGATTCTTTATAAATAAGATTAATCTCATAAAAGAGATCATTAACACTCCTCTAACTATGATGAGTTTATCTCTGGAAGGTGAGGCAGCATCTAAGGTAGCCATAGTAGCCATCTGAATTAGACTGCTGTGATCCAGTTGAACTTTCGGAGTTCCAAAAAATAAAAACGAAAAAAACTTGTTTCCTAATTTGAAGACGTTTCATTTGCCATTGGAAGCCAAATTTGGCAACAAAATCCGGTGGATTGTTTTTAGTTTTTACTTTTTTGGAATGACTATGACCTGGATGACTGTGATCTTCAACAGCAACTTTCAGAGTTTGCAAAACTATTGTCGTCATCAAAGCCTTCAGCTTCTGTGTTAGATCCAGATCACACCAGGTTATTTAAGGAAGCTTTCCCTCTGATCTACTCCCCCATTTTAGACATAATTAATCTATCTCTGTTTCAGGGATATGTACCAAAGGCTTTTAAGGTTGCTGTAATTAAACCTCTGCTTAAGAAAACCGTCTCTTAACCCAGATGACTTGGTCAATTAAAAAAGGTGTGACCACTTACACCATAATGAACTTTTTGAAGAGTTTCCGTCAGGCTTTATAGCTCATTATAGCACTGAAATGGTTCTGGTTAAAATCGTTATATTTTCATGGGCTCAGATGACAGACTTGTGTCTGTAATTGTATTGTTCGATCTCAGTGCTGCATTTGATACAGGTTGATCATAATATTCTTTTAGAAAGACTTGAATATTTTGTTGGAATTAAAGGAACAGCATCTAGACTGAGATTAAATCTATATCTATCTGATCGATTTCAGTTTTTCCCAATCGGGTAGAGTTATTAGACAGCATGGGATTAATTTCCACTTGTCTTTTCTGATAATACCCAGCTATATCTGTCTATAAATCCAGATAAAGCTAACCCATTACATAGATTACAGGCATGTCTTGAAGACATAAGAACCTGAATGACTCTTAATTTTCATCTTCCGAATGCAGACAAAACAGAAGTTATAGTCTTTGGACCAGAGTCTTTTGAATAAAGAAGCTGATTAGCCATCACTTCATTTTGATGGGATTAAACTGATTTCAGATAATAAAGTAAAAAATTTTGGTGTTATTTTTTAATCAGGATCCCATATCAAAGAGGTTTCTAGAATTTCCTTCTTTCATCTGTTGAATATTGCAAAAATGAGAAATCTCCTGTCCAGGGGTGATGCTGAGAAACTAGTCCATGCATTTGTTACTTCAAGGCTGGACTGTATAATTCTTTTACTATCAGGAAGTCCACAAACTATAGTTAAAAGCCTTCAGCTGGATCCAAAATGCTGCAGCCAGAGTTCTGATGAAAATGAAAAGAGAGATCATATCTCTCCTATCCTGGCTTCTCTTCATTGGCTTCCTGTTAAATCCAGAATAAATTTAAAATCCTCCTTCTCACATATAAAGCCTTAAATGGCCAAGCTCCATCTGATATCAGAGATCTTGATTGTTCCTTATGTTCCTAACAGAGCACTTCGCTCTCAATCTGCAGGTAGGTTTACTAGTGGTTCCTAGAATTTCTAAAAAGTAGAATGGGAGGCAGACTTTAGTCATCATAGGCTCCTGTGGAACCAACTACCAGTTTTAGTCCGTGAGGCAGACACCCTGTCTACTTTTAAGGCTAGGCTTAAAACTTTTATTTTGTGATCAAGAGTATAGAGTGGCTCAGGCTATCCTGAGCTATCTCTATAGTTATGCTGCTATAGGCTTAGACTGCTGGAGGACATAGGGACCCTTTTCTATCATTCTGCTTCATTCTATCTCTATTCTCCCACTCTGCAGAATCTGTTAGTTCAATCTCTAACATTCTGCTCTCTCTGTGCTTTTTTCATAGTAGCTTCATCTGGTCTGTTCCTGTTTGGCTGTTACCCCATCCTGGAGAGAAAATCAGCTGTGCTGCTGCCATCAACACCCTTGTTTATAGATGTTTGTAGCCTCGGCCTGTTTTTCAGTGTAGTCCTGTTTCTTTGACTGGCTGGATGTTCCCTCTTCATCCTTCAACATTGGAGCTAAAAAATGGTTTTCCCATCTGCCTGGCTGTCTTTTTCCTGGAGCCTGTGGAGCTGGTTGGGAAGCTGCCTTTTGTATCTCTGCTTTTTGTATCTCTGCTTCTGTCTCCTTGAACCCCAGTCGGCCTCAGCAGATGGTCACCACTGAGCCTGGTTCTGCTGGAGGTTTCTTTCCTGTTAAAAGGGAGTTTTTCCTCTCCACTGTCACTACAAGCATGCTTTAGTTTGAGGGCTAGCCTCTGAGTCAATGAGTCGATGCAATCAACTGGCTTTCCTCAGATAGAAAAACTTTGAAAAGATTTGACTGTATGATTTAAAGTGCCTTGAGATGAGGTGTGTTGTGAATTGGTGCAATATTAATAAACTGAGATTGAGATTGAATTGAACAACTTGAGTAGCTAAGTCAGGAAGGATTCGGGTCCAAGTTTTGATATGACCATGCTCCTGCTAAATAGACCGGTAGGGAGGGACTGAGGGTTTCGAGACGGTGACATCACCGGAGACTGGCTCCCAATATCCATCCATCCATCCATTTTCTGACATGCTTAATCCCAACTAGGGTCGCAAGGGCTGCTGGTGCTTTTCTCCAGCTGTCTACGGGTGAGAGGCAGGGTACACCCTGGACAGGTCACCAGTCCATTGCAGGGCTCCCAATATAATAACTTCATTTAAAAGATTGATCAGATTCAGTTTTATGAACTGAAAATAAGAACTTTATTGAAATGGGTTTTGCACACCAAACATTAATTGGAGACTTTTTCAACATTTTGTGTTTCTTTGCAATTATTTTTGAAAACACCATAGTAGTCCTTAACACAGTTAAATAACACACTACAATCCAGTAATAAATATGCCCTATTATCCATTGATAATAGGGCATACACACACACATACACACACCAACACTCGTTCTGCCATCGTAGTGAGGACCATATGTTGACTTCCACTGGTTTTCAGTCATTTTCAACCCTTTCTATGCCCTAACCCTAAAACTAACCCCAAATCTACCCATTACCAATGCATACCTTACCCTAACCAATTGACACCTTAGCCCTAAACCCAACCATTAGAAAAACAGCATGTGAGGACTGGCAAAATGTCCTCAGTTTGCAACAACTGGACCTCAATTTTATGGTGAAATTGGAAAAATGGTCCTCACTCTGAGGGCTAGACAGTTAAACACACACACCCACTTACCTGCCGTAGTCGGACATTACTGGTCACAATCTGGTTAACTTCATCCTTAAAAAAATAAAGAACAACACAAGCTTATGACCAGCCTGTTCTCGTCTGAGAACAGAAGCTAAGCAGGATCAGACATAATTATTACATGGATAGGTGCTGCAGTCACAAAGAAAATTAAGGAAATAGTAAAAACAGCTGCAGACTCCTAAAAAATATGAAAGTGTTCTGGACCACTAGAAGGAGTAGAACAAAGAACTAACCCTATCCAACCAGTGTCTTACTTATATTACTATACTTAACTATTTGGTTATTCTATTATACTATAAGACTGTTTGTTTGAAACTGAAATGAAAGATAAAAAATCTCTCCTCATTCTTCCAAATGTCTTCTTTTCTGTGTTAAAACCTTCCTGTTTGGACGTCTTATGCAAAACACATACCTATTGTCACTCTTGTGCAATATTCTTTTCTCTAAGTGTCCAATAACACATGCCAACCAGTGTTGTTTTTCACAGCCATCTTAGATTTAGTCTTTATTCTTAGTCGAAAACTGTTATTAGTTTTAATCACATTTTAGTCATTACGATATGTGATAGTTTTAGTTGTTTTAGTCAGTTTTATGTTGCAAAAAAGTGAACCTTTACAATTTACAAAGTTGTAAAAATAGAAGATCTAGTTCAATACTTCATATTAGTTAATATAGCAGACAGACAAGTTAACAAAATGTAGAATAAAGGAATGGTTTCAAACATAAAAGGTTTCCATCGTACAGCAAACACGTCCTGATCTACTATGAATTATGCATTACACACAGATCTAGGGCTGGGTACCGAACATCGGTTCTTTTATGGTACCGACCGAAATGCTTCGGTTCTACCGAGTATCGAAACATGCCTCGTCTTTCGGTACCAAGTTTCAGTGATTGGCTGTAACACTTAACGTGATTGCATCATCCAGGAAGAATACACAGGTGGTCCCGCCTACAGCCAGGGTTCATGTGTATCTGTTGTGAACTGGTTGCAGCGTCATGGAACCCCTTTAAAATGCCTCCCAGGTCAAAAGTGCGGCTTCACTTTATTAAGACTGATGCCAATAGTGCGCAATGCAATACATCGTGCACGGAAACAATTTAAGAGCAGAAAGTTGCTTGGTGTTTGACTTTAAGAAGAGCTGGACCGCAGCCAGCGGACCATCCTCCTTCAGCAGCCCGGTGGAGCAAAGCCAGAGCTGAGTGAATAATGCTACGTTACTAGCACGGACGCAGCAAAATCGCCATTGCTGCTTCATTTTTGCTGCTTGTACTAAGTTTAGTTCTGACGCTACGGGGTTGAAGCAGCTTTGTTGCCTGGCCGCCGGGTCAAAAGTGTGTCTGACGCCGCTGGGCTGGTTACCTATCCTTTCTTTGCCTTGCAGCTATATTTTCTGCTGTGATCAGTGGAATAAAGTAGTTTTATTATGTTTTTTAAGTGGAAAATCCACCTGAAAACTTCATCAGTTCATCCAGATTATCATCCTGCCTTCCAATATTATTCCTGTTGGAGCCGCTCAGACCCCCACATACCAGCGGTGCGCTGTCAGTAGGATTCCATTCAACAGGCTTGTTTGTCTCCTGAGAAAGCAAACATGTTAATCTTTCTAAAGAAAAACTGCTAATTAAAAAGGTCCTCACAATGTAACAGTGAATATTAGACACTGACTTGTTTGCAACTGTTCTTCTTCGCTGAACATTATTTTTTATGTAAGAGGAAAAATGTAAATGGAAAAATAAACTTTAAATAAAACTCAAGATTTGTACTTTATCATGTTGTGTAATTTTCTTTTCTTGAATTGATATTATAAAACTGGTATCGAGAAAAAGTATCGTTCAGGAACCGGTATTGAAGTGAAGGTATTGGTAGTGGTACCGGGACCGAAAATTTTTGAACGATACCCAGCCCTACACAGATCAATAAAATCTTCATTGCTCCAAAAAAAAAAAAAATAACAAAAGCATTATTCTTTCTACTTTTGACATTTGGTTGTATTTCTGAGAATTTGCCCCTTGGTTACTGCTGCTCAGAGGTTCAAAATAGATTTAAATTCACAGGGTTTTGATGTAAAAAAAAAAAAAATAATACAGAGAGAAAACCACACCTAAATTGAATGCTACCTAAAATGTTGAAATGTTTAAAGGGCACAGAGAAAATGTTTTACTGACAATACAAGTCAACATTTACATAATATTTAAACAGATAGAAACGAGAACAATGAGAGAGAAATTTTCAAAGTTCTATGTGCCTTCTTATTAGGCTCTTTATCCAAAAATAAACAGAATTCAATGAAATATTTAATTTGGATATAATTCAGGGATTCCTTTTGCTATAAATTAAAGAATTTTTAGTAACACCTCTTGTGAGCTGGAAGAAATAAAATCTTAATAGTTAGACAAAGGGGTTTTTTACTGTTGGCTGAGGATGATCAGCCACATGTAGTTTATTAAGTAGCGATGGAAGATCCATACTACTGACAGCTAACCATTAGAGTGGAGTGTGAAACGCAGACTCGGGGCAGAATTTGTTAGCAATGAGGGCGCAGTACCTGATTATTTCACCTGAGTGAAGTTGGCCCCCCCACCTTCTTTAAATCAGACAAAATTGGTGTCAAACGTTTGTTCTACGTTTGTGCTGGTTTGTGCTGTGCAGCTAAAATGTTCGTTTGTGCCGCTACCATTTTAAAGATATAAAGAGATGTTTCTAGAGGTCATCAAAGGTCAAGTAGCTCCCCAACTTTCTTCAAATGAGGCAAAGTGGGTGTCAGTTAACTCAGCTCCGTTTGTGCTGGTTTTGTGCAGCAAAAACAGATGTTAACTGACCTTTGATGACCTCTACAAAATAATATTAATATCATTGAAATGATAGCAGTACAAATGAAAATTTTTGCCATACAAAAATATAAAACTTTAAAATTCATTTTAATTTATATAAAATATTTAAAATAAATATATAAAAAATTTTAGAAATGCATATTTTGAAATATATACAGTTTTTGTACTGCTATCATTTTAATGATATCAATAACTATTTGTAGAAGCCATCAAAGGTCAGTAAACATTTGTTCATTCTGAAAGTCTGAATTTCATATAAATTATAGGTTACTAACCTATGATTATATAATTTAATATTCTCTTTATATCTTTAAAATGGTAGCGGTACAAACGAAAATTTTTGCTGCTCAAACGTAGCACAAACATTTTGACACCAATTTTGTCTAATTTGAAAAAGGTGGGGGGGCTGGTCGACCTTTTGACCTTTACATTTTTCATTAATATCTTTAAAGCCAAAGCAGCACAAACAACATTTTTTGCTGAACAAACCAGCACGAACGGTAGCTGAGTTGATTGAACACCCATTTCATCTGATTTGAAGAAGGAATGTTTTTAGAGCATAAACAGTGGTGTATAGGATTTCCTAAAAGCGCGTTAACGCAGTCTATGGAAAGCCGCAGACCAAATCGAGAGACAAAAGTGCGCAATTCAGCCGCCTGCTCTGCCGATAATGCAAGCCGCATAGAAGGAAGAAGCCGTGCTGCTTTACCTGTGCAAAGAAAGAAACAACGAAAGAAAAATGTCTGAGGACTTCAGTGTTGAGGGAAGAGCATGAGTTCTTTTGCCGAGCTGAATGCGCACTTTCATCTGGTTTGGTGTCATGTTTCCGTGGAGACCGCATGAACGCCGCTTCAGGAAATCCTATAACACTACTGTTTATGCTCTAAAAAACATTCTAAATGACTTCGCTTTCGAGTAAATTCTGGATGCTACCCACTCAGGACACTTGGAATACATTGGACGCAGCAGTATGGAGGAATATTGGACACGCTTTTTTTGGGGACTTTTATGGACCTTTCTGCCTCGGGCCATAGACCTCCATTATTTGAATGTCAGCAGACAGCAAGAAGCCTCCCCAGATCTCCAGATGCATTTGAGATATCAAAAAGTACTCCAGAGTGTTGTTCAGCATGGGGGTGAGTAGAAAATGAAGGCTAATCACGTTTTGGGTGTACTATTCCTTTAAGGGTGTGCAAAAGGGTCCACAAATTCTATTTTCATATTTGGTTCTTGTGGAATTTTTGTTTAATCCTCTTTTCGTTATTGCGATATTCGATCCTCATGCCTACAAAAAAAAAAAAAGTCTGGTTTGGTTGAATAGTAAAAAGTTAATATTTTTGTATTCAACAGAAACAGTTCAAAAAGTTCATATTGGTGTTCAATGATGTATTTATTTATAATCAAATAAAAGTCTTCTAAATCATAAATGAGTGATGAAGTCTGAAAGCGTATTTTTAGGTCTACATTTTCAATATTTTCCATGATGCAACATTCAGTTTTTAACATACTCACCACACTAATAAGTTGGATAAGCTGCAGTCCCACGGTCACTACTACAGGATCACTGAAGTGATTAACTGGACGCACCACTTTGTTATAACCTTTAAACAGGGTTTTCACCAGTCGTGTCTCATCTTCTGAACATAATCCAAACCCTAATGAAAATAGAAAAAAAGTTAAATTAGGGCATTTTTAGCTTTACTTTAAAGGTTAACATTAGTATATTCCAAATTATCAAGGCCAGGCAAATTACTTATATAGCAGGATTCAGTACAAATAAATTGAAAGTGCTTTACACCAATGAAGCAATAAAATAAACTTAAAGCAATATAAAAACTAAAAATACAAACCAAATAAAATCAGTACAGCAAATAAAACAGTTGGACCACAAACTTAAACTAATGATACCTCAGCAGTGTGCGAAATACATGTCAATATTTGGGGGGGTCCCCATCTCCCGATTGTTGCCCAATACGGATCTAAATTGTCTCAATATGCAGTAGGCCTATAACATTTCAAAGTCAAAGTCAGCTTTATTGTCAGTTCTTTAGATTCACCAGACATAAAAGGACTGGAGAGGACGTTTGTTTCTCATTCACCAACAGTGAAACCGATAAAGTGCACAGGCACAACAGATAAGATCAGTTCCTAATACTAAAATTTAAACATTCAATTTCACAATAAAATATAAAATGTGCAATAATATAAAATATGCAATACTTATGCTAGTGCAAAAAGGCAGATGGTAATGGCAGCAGAAAAAATTATTATTATTACCAATTATGTAAGATATAGCATTTGTAACAGTAACAGTGCAAAATAACAGTAAATAAATCTAGTATTAATAGTAGTGCAGGAGACAGTTTGTCCGGGAGTGATTTTTTTTTTTGAGGGGGGCTCAGCTTCCTGACAGCTTGGTGGATGAAACTTTCTGTGAATCTGGTGGAGTGCCGGCAAGAGCCTGAACACGACCAGTCTGTAGAAACACACACACGCATTAAAAGACTGTCTGTGTGTCATCTCTCTCTTTCATGCACGCACATGTCCTGCTTTAATCCAGTTTCTGAGCCGAATGGAACTGGGTCGAATTTGTCCAGAGGAGGTCCGTTGAGGTCCACAAACAGCAGTGAAGACCTGATGTCTTTACACAATCTGTTCCGCGTTGCCCGTGTTATTAACTGCTGAAAAGCACATGGCTAATTTGCATACGCGAACAGGATTGGCTGGCTCCACTTGGCAAAAAACAGAGCATATTTGTGAATAAAGGTTTTGAATTTTAATACTGGACATGTTGAGCTTAAAAACATTTTAGTGACCATTAGTGACAAAAAAAATTTTTTGTCCCTGCCCTCACTCTTAGCTTAGCAGGTAGATAACCATCATTTCCAATAACCACACCGTAAGCCTTTTCTTTGGATTTATTGGCTGGTATGGATGGATGAATGAATGGTAAAACTGCAACAAAGAAATAATGTGCATAAGTCTTTGTGTAAACAGAAACAATTCCAAATAAACAGGCACAATTCTCCTAAATAATAAA
This sequence comes from Cyprinodon brontotheroides, assembly GCA_018398635.1. NCBI lineage: Eukaryota > Metazoa > Chordata > Actinopteri > Cyprinodontiformes > Cyprinodontidae > Cyprinodon > Cyprinodon brontotheroides. The sequence continues at coordinate 1,696,055 of JAGKQL010000051.1, forward strand.
CTCAACATATTCCCTGAATATGTACAGAAACACATAATGACACAAACATGTTAACATTAGCCGCTACCTAGCGGTATTGCTAACGGCTAGTTAGCCGCGTATGCTAACGGGCTAGTTAGCGCCGTATGCTAGCGCCTCTTTACACTTCTCTTCTCGGTGACCTTTCTTGCAATAATTTAAGACCCCCTTAAATTTGCTTTGAGGCTTCTTGTAGGGGTTCTCATGGGTTTTTAATGATTTTAGTGACCTCCGACCCCTTCGTGATTTCACACTCTGATTATGACTGTTTAATTATAGTTGGAGACTTTAACTTTCACGCTGACAACCCTGAAGACAGAAGTGCAAAAGAACTGTGTGACACACTTAGAAACTTTGGTTTAACTCAACATGTTAAACAACCAACGCACAAACAGGGACATATTTTAGACTTGATCATCACTAAAGGTCTGAAGATTTCTAAAGTCAGTGTTACTGATGTTGCCCTATCCGATCACCTTTGAGGGCATCATTTCCAGTGACTCATTCCAGTGACTCATTTAGGTCATCTCAGGTCACTTTCCAGTTCACCAGATCATCCAGTCAGATTGATTCAAAAGTTTTCTATCTATGAAAAACCAGCTGATTGCATCGACTCATTGACTCTTCAGCAATCCCCTCACACTAAGCATGCTTGTAGCTTACAGTGGAGAGGAAAACTCCCTTTGAACAGGAAGAAACCTCCAGCAGAACCAGGCTCAGTGTGAGCTGCCATCTGCTGAGGCCGCATTGGGGTTCAAGGAGACAGAAGCAGAGATAGAAAAGAAGCATAGATACAAAAGGCAACTGTCAACCAGCTCCACAGGCGGCCCCGGCCCAGGAAACACACAGCCAGGCAGACGAGCTCCGAGCCAGCTCCCCATGTCAGAGGATGAAGAGAACACATCCAGTTAGTCACAGTCAGAGCAAAACAGGACTACACTGGAAAACAGGCCAAGCTCCAACATCTAGAAACAAAGGAGTTGATGGCAGCAGCACAGCCGAAATGGTAACTACTGAGATGGTCAGCATCACAGGCCCCTACAGATGATATGTGGATATCACATATTTCTGCTATTGTCTCAGAAATCATCATCAAAAGCCGGGCAAATTCTGGAGGATCTGGATTCCACCGCATCTTGCCTTGTCCTGCCTTGACACCTTGAGATGACATGTGTTGTGAATTGATGCTATAGAAATAACCTAAATTGAAATTAACTTGAAAAAGATCCCAGAGAGCTGAGCATAACTCAATAGTTTATAAATAAAACCAGTAACTTAGAGTAGAATATCAACATTTCATGCTGGAAAATATTTGATTTTATACTCAGGAATTCAGGAACATAGCTAACATACATTTTATACCTATTTTTCTGCAACCACAAACAGCTTGCACAATCATTTTGCTGATTGCTGTTTTCAGAAAATTAACCAAGAAATTCTGAGTTTAAAAAAAGGCTGTTAAGAGAAACAACAGCCTTGTCATTTATAGAAATTGTACATTCACGTTAATAAAGGGGGAAAAAATATAAATGCCTTTTGTTGTGTTTTATATTTTAGCCTTTAGTCTAATGTGATTAATGCTGACTTTTCAGCCTGTCAATACTCACTACTACCACCCTCTGCTTTATGGGGGAACAGCTAGTTCCATCATATTCCACTATCTGACAATGTTAAAGAATCCTTTACAAAACTTAATCTATCCCAATTATGATCAGGTTTAACACCAAAATAGTAATAGCGTTCCTTTGCCTGAGACGCATCTCTGGTAAAAATGTAATTAAAATCTGATTAAAGTAATCAGGCTAATAGACAGACAAACAAACTAAAACATAACTTCCTTAGAGGAGATTTAAAAAAAAAGCCAAGCAATTGATGTATGAAATTAGGATTCCACCTTAATAAACACCATGGCAACATTTTATATATTTCAAATAAAAGACTTTAAATTCAGGAAGGAATATTCCTTTATACTGTTGTTCTGTTGGTAGAACAGTAAACATTCTGTGCTTTGTTTTGATGTAAAAATAACCCTACTGGGCTATCAAGGCCTTATGACATCACCATAGAATGATGATGTTATACATTCCTTTGATCCCTCTTATATATATGAGTGGTTAGAATCTTCATTCTAGCATAGATATCTGGTGTGCTAGCTGTGGTTATTTTGCTCTCAAAGCGTTTATTGATTTAAACTGCAAGAAAACATCTAAAAAATGAATTTCTGGGCAAAGAACGTTGATCTCGCTTTGGTAACAGAAATGCGTAAAACAAACAGGAGAAACGCCCTAGAACTCTGTTTACTCAAAGAACATCTTGAAAAAGGTTTTCGTGAAATGATTTCACACACTGATGTGAACAAACGGATGGAAACTGAAAAATCCTTAAACAAAAAATTTGAAAAGAGGATCAAGGAGCTTCAACACGAGCTAAGAGCCCAGAACAGTTTTACGGAGATCATCGCTGCAGAAACTGAAAAGGTAAAGGCTTTATGCTTGAGGAATATGGAACTTCTAAAGCAGTGGGAAACTATGAAAGATGAGGTAATAAATCTAAAGACACTGAAAAGTCAGTACAAGATCGCAAAACAGCAAAAGAAAACGTTCAAGGAAGCTAACAAGTATATAGAAAAACGGGTGAAGAAGTTGAGCAAAGAAGCTTCAAATCAAAGTGAAGTGGCTATGGAGGAAAACAATAACTTGCCGGCTTGCTCTCCAAGCAAACAAAGCCAACCAGAGGAAGTTAGACATTCTGAATATTTATCAAATGACTTTCCCTCAGAACTCGTCATTTATGAGAGAGAAGCAACACCAGCTGACCAGCAGACCAAGGAACAAGAATTACTACACTCAGTTTTAGAGTTGTCTGACAAAATATGTGAGGAACCAAGTCAGTTAGCACGGAAACAACAACATTCAGACCAGAGGACTGATTTTGATAGCACTTCAATTGACTCGTCCTCAGAAATGGAGGAATGTGAAAGCGGACCTAAGCCTGCTGACCAACAGACTGAGGAAAAAGCTTTTTTAGAGCCAGTTTCTGACAATGTATGTGAGGAACCAGGTCAGTTAGCAGAGAGAAAGACAACCCAAGCAAAAGATTCAGTGGACACATCAGATGACGGGACAGTCAGTTCATGGTTCTTCACTCCATTTAAGTTTATTTTTAGTTGAAGTGTTATTCTGTGTCTTTGTGGTTGTTTTCTGTCAGTGTTTAGTTCTTGAGTTAGTCTCTGTTGCCCCCTTGTGTCTATTCCTTTCCCCTTGGCTCCCTTCTTGTTAGTCCTCTTCACACCTGCTCCATATCAGCTCATTAGCCCATGTGTAGCTAAGTTAATTAGATTCTTATTTTATTTGATGAACCTTCTCAAAACACCTTTTTGATTAATTTACATGTTTGTTTTTGTTTCTGTTTTATACTGCTTTTATTTTGGTGCTCAGTGGCACAGTAGCACTGCTGCCTTGCAGCAAGAAGGTTCTGGGTTTGGTTCCCGGCCTGGGGTCTTCTCTGCATGGAGTTTGCATGTTCTCCCTGAGCATTCGTGGGTTCTCTCCGGTACTCGGCTTCCTCCCAAAGTCCAAAAAGATGACTGTTAGGTTAGTTTGCTTCTCTAGATTCTCCTTAGGTGTGATTGTGTGCGTGAATGGTTGTATGTCCTATTTGTCTCTGTGTTGCGCTGCAATGGACTGGCGACCTGTCCAGGGTGTACTGTGTTACATGCAGGCCTCCTAAGTCCATTTTAAACTTTTTAAAATGATTTTAGTGACCTCCTGTCTGTGATATGCGTTGATTATCAGTTAACAGATGTTAGTTATCAGTTATCAACAAAAAAAGTTTTTAGCTTATTCCGTTAGGTTATATCCAAGTAATGCGTCTTCCTATGGGCAACGACTTGAAGGCACAAACTAAACTGTTCATAATTTGTTCTTTATGGTACGCCATCATTCATAACATGTAGGTGAATCACTGTCCCCCAGACATCCGCCGTTATATTTTTTATATTTATATATATTTTTTTTTAAGCGGAGTGTGAGGTCATTCGCGCCCGCCGCTACCATTCCTTCATCCTGTTCGCTGAACTGCTGCTAGATTTTTCTCACATGCCTGGAAGATGTCTAGTGCTGCTACTACAGATGATCTCGCTCCAAATGGAATTGAACGATTCAGACTAGCTAGCCGAATGAATAGAAGGGGAGAGCTGCAGGCCGCCTGTGGCCTCGGCTGCCTGTCACAACTCCAGTCCAGCTGCCAGCGCGGATGACATTTGATTCCTGGCACGGGGTCTTTCTGCATGGATGTTACATGTTTCTCCCTGTGCATGTGTGGGTTCTCTCCAGGTACTCCAGCTTCCTCCACAGTCCAAAAACATGACTTTTAGTTTAATTGGTTTCTCTAAATTGTCCTTAGGTGTGAGTGTGTGTGTGAATAGTTGTTTGTGAATGTGTCTCTCAGTGTTGCCCTGTGATTGACTGGCGACATGTCCAGGGTGGACTCCGCCTCTCGCCCATAGAAAGCTGGAGATAGACACCAGCACCCCTGGCAACTCTACTTGGAATAGGCATGACGGAAAAATCGATGGATGGATGGCTTAACAAATATTACACATAGATCTTAATTGAAATTGTTAAAAAAAAAAAAAAGGTTGTTTTCGACTTAGGAGGCATATAGAAATCCAGAAACACGGCTCGACAAGGCCTGTGGGGGAAAAAAAGTTTATGTATGTGTTTTTGTTACCTTGTTTTGTGTTAAAAGGCTATGAGTGAGCCTATAAAAAATGACCTAAACCACTAAAACACATGAGCTCTTGTTCTAAATGGGTTTGGCTAGAGTATATCTTATATCTTATATATTTTCTTTGCATTTACTGGCTGGTATGGATGAATGAATGAATGAATGGTAAAACTGCAAGAAAGAAATAATGTGCATAAGTCTTTGTCTAAACAGGCACAATTCCAAATAAACAGACACAATTCTCCTAAATAATAAACTCTACATATTCCCTGAATATGTACAGAAACACATAATGACATAAACAACATGTTAACATTAGCCGCTAGCCAGCGGCATCGCTAACGGCTAGTTAGCGCGTATGCTAGTGTCTTTTTAAACTTCTCTTCTCGGTGACCTTTCTTGCAATAAACTTCCAAACACAACATGAAACATAGTACTATATGTACATAAACGAAATACACATCAAATTACATGCTGTACTGGCCAAAAACGCAGCACTGAGAGAACAGATGTAGCTATGCAGTGTTTACTTGTTAAACAGGAAGACACCAACTGCTCAACTTCCGGTGCTTTCAAAATAAGACTATATCAAAGATTATTATACATAAGATAGCTTATAGTATATAACTTAGAAACAATACGCTAAATATGAGCAATGGCTTCCTAAGGAGCCAGAACATTTTATTTAAATTTTTTGACACAATTTAAGACCCCACTTAAATTTTGCTTTTGAGGCTTTCAGGGGGTCTCATGAGGTTAATCGGGGTTTGAGCCCCCTCGACACCCCCGTGATTTCGCACTCTGTACCTCAGTTAACTGTTGTTAGTTATCAGTTCTCAACAAAAAAAGTTTTTTTTTAGATATTCCGCTAGGTTATATCCAAGTAACGCTCTTCCTATGGGCAACGACTTGAAGGCACAAACTAAACTGTTCATAATTTGTTCTTTATGGTACGCCAGCATTCATAACATGTAGGTGAATCACTGTCCCCCCAGACATCTGTGGTTATATTTTTTTATATTTATATTTTTTAAAACAAAGCGGAGTGTGTGATGTCATTACGTGCCCGGGCCGCTACCATTCCTTCACATATCCTGTCCGCTGAACTGCTGCTAGTTTTTCTCACATGCCTGAAGATGTCCCTAGTGCTGCTACCACAGATGATCTCGCCCAAAATGGAATTGAAATCCATTCAGATTAGCTAGCCTGGCTTGAATAGAAGGTAGAGCGTAGCCGCCTGTGGCCCGGGCTGCCTGTCACAACTCCAGTCCAGCGCACGCGGATGACGTTTGATTCCTGGCACGGGGTCTTTCTGCATGGATGTTACATGTTCTCCCTGTGCATGTGTGGGTTCTCTCCAGGTACTCCAGCTTCCTCCACAGTCCAAAAACTTTACTTTTAGTTTAATTGGTTTCTCTAAATTGTCCTTAGGTGTGAGTGTGTGTGTGAATAGTTGTTTGTGAATGTGTCTCTCAGTGTTGCTCTGTGATTGACTGGCGACCTGTCCAGGGTGGACTCCGCCTCTCGCCCATAGAAAGCTGGAGATAGACACCAGCACCCCTCGCAACTCTACTTGGGATAGGCATGACGGAAAAATCGATGGATGGATGGCTTAACAAATATTACACATAGACCTTAATTGAAATTGTTAAAAAAAAAAAAGGTTGTTTTCGACTTAGGAGGCATATAGAAATCCAGAAACACGGCTCGACAAGGCCTGTGGGGGAAAAAAAGTTTATGTATGTGTTTTTGTTACCTTGTTTTGTGTTAAAAGGCTATGAGTGAGCCTATGAAAATGACCTAAACCACTAAAACACATGAGCTCTTGTTCTAAATGGGTTTGGCTAGAGTAATAGGAGCAAATGAGCATCTGATTGTGTTAAGTGTCACCTTGACCTTGTTTGTGGAAATTATTACATGATCTCTATTGGCAAGAGGTTAGATTTGAGCAACCTCCTCCTGAAGATTTAGATTTCCAGCAAAAAGTACAGATAATGATATTTGTAACTTCTTTAAGACTGATATATATATATATATATATATATATATATATATATATATATATATATATATATATATATATATATATATATGTATGTATGTATAAGACCTATAACTTTTTGCATTCCACTTCATCTTTAGGAGCCTCTTTGTGTTGGTGTATCAAATAAAATTTCAATAAAATACTTTTAAAATGTAGTTGTAACATAAACAAAAGAGTGGTACTTTTGTTTATAGTAAATGGAACAGGGCCCTTGGGTTAAATGGTACAAATCTTAACAGTTAAGTACAATTCGACCCAGCACACAGCTGTTCAAGCTAAATGGAATTCTTCGCTCACTATTTTTGGAATCAGCTGGCAAGTTCACCCCGGCTGGGATCTGGTTTCATTAAGACAGCTTAATGCACATGCAACCTGACCACAGTCGGTCATGCAGGGTTGATTACCTAGTACAATTTCAAATTTGGGTTTTCATCAAACATCAGGAAGTTATGTAAACTTCTTATGGTTTTTCATTTTCACTAGTATTTACCATTGGGTGTTTCCCACTAACCCCACCCCCCACCCCCTCCATCAACATTTGTGTGGGGGGGCTGGAACACATGGTGCTGTCACTCACTGCCTACCCTGTGCTCCTGTTTGTTTGTGCTCAACTGCTTCATCAACAGATGTAAACACCACAAAGTTTTCAAAAGAGGGAGTAACTTAGAGCTTTGTAGCGGCAATTACAAAAATTTTTTAGAGAATTTTAACAAGTCAGACCACAGATCAGTTATTAGCGCTGGGAGCAATATTTGACAGTAGGTAAACCTTTTGTTCCCAAAAACTGTGTATTAGATCATAGGAAAACTTGGTAAGAAGGTTTAATCCATTTCAACATGGTGCAGATGATACGGGTATGAATGGTTAAACAGCTTCAATATCCAATTCAATTCAGTTTCTTTATATAGTGCCAATTAACGACACATGTCATCTCAAGGCACTTTATACAGAGAGATTTCAACCAGATCTACCATCTACAAAACAACAACAGTTAGCTGGTGACAGAGTCAATTTAATTCAAAATTATTTTATTTTACCAAAAGGATAAAACAAGGTCCAAGCCCATATAACAGTTTTATTGATGCACATTTGATCAGTTGGTACGTAATTACATTGGCTAGTAAGATGATACGTTTAATGATGCTGCAGCTGAGTTGCTATTCCAGTTGCTTTTTGAGAAAATAAACTTATAAGTAAACTTTTTAAAGCGGAGCTCACCAAGGATATGTTTCATGTGTCTAATGACATCTAGTAGATCCTAGTAGATCATTCACATTTCCTTCATTTCAACAGTTTAGACAGTTTGACAGGAAGAGTATTTCACTTCATATACTTTTGTTTGTCGTGAGTACGCTTACGCCATCATAAAAATGTAACTTTCAGACTGTAACGTCTGTTTTTAGTCCCTCTCCAGTATATAGATAGTCGAGTACACCAGACTGTAGGAGCAGTTTGTTACGTGACTCATCTGCTCTTGGTTAATGCAGCTGATGTGACAAATGTTTACCAGACATAACCTCAGTTAAAGCAGTGATGACTGTGAACATAAACCCAACAAAACAATTCTTTGGTAGCCACACGACCTAGACTGGCATACTGAATGATAGTTGATGACTTTCCAATCGTTAAATCACTCTTTTTCTATGTTATTAGGGCAGTAGATGAAGTGGCAATGTGAGGCTTTTATTTTGAAATTTCCCATAGGGTGCGTTTTAAACAGTCTTCTAGAGTCTATTCTCTAAAATGGGGTTGAGTTTGGGTCATAATGTTGAGCCATATAAGGGAATAAATATATGTAAAAAATATAGAGGCTTTTATTTTGTATCATCTTTATCTAATGCACTTGGTTTGTATAGGGTTAATCTTTTCTTAGTGTCTTAGAACATCATCCACTGTGTTTGGAGCAGTACCTCTTTAAACACTGAATCTGCCTTTGTTTTTTTATAAACTTATTGCTTAAAAAAATGGATTGTAAAATCTGTCTGCTGCTTGCTCACATAGAGCAGTAGCTTTAAAAATAAGCTTTTGATGATTAATCAGGTGACTACGGAGCCCCTCTGATGACATGGTCAAAAAAAAAGTTTAATTGTGGCCACGAGTAGTATTTACTCGTGCGCACGAAATACTACTTCGTGGCCACGCAATAAGTATAAGGTGCGCATGAAATACTACTTCACAGGCCACGCTAATAAGTATAATGTGCGCGCGAAATACTACTTCGTGGCCACGCAAAGTATAAGGTGCGCCATCGAAATACTACTTCGATGGCCACGCAACAAGTATAATGTGCGCACGAAATACTACTGTACAATGCTAATAAGTTTAACGTACACGCCAAATACTTATTAATAATATCAATAAATCCGCCCTGTTTTCAGGCTTATGTTAACTGTAATGACTTATCTTGGACAGGCTGCTATATAAACGGGCCTTTAGTCCTTCGCTTTTAGCTATGCTGCGGTTGTTTACACTACTTTTCCACCTAAAATGGCGCCTTAGCAACAAATGTCACGTGACTGGCAGGAGACTGGGTAAGCAAATCGAGCGAGCTTTAGACCTTAGAGAAGGTGCGCTCGATTTGCTTACCCAGTTGTCCAGGAATGATGTTAATATTATTAATAAGTATTTCATGTTAGCACGTTAAACTTATTGCAGGGCCACGAAATACTACTTCGTAAGCCACGTAATACTACTTCGTGGCCACAATTAAAAATCTTTTTGACCATGTCATCAGAGGGGCTAGGGGGGTAGGTGACAGCATCTAGTACAGATAATATTTACCATGTATTATAAAAAATGTTCATTGTACACCACCCACGCTAGCAACACCATGATATGGTAGGTTATACATTTTTCTCAATCTAGATTCTACATATTTTCAGCTTCATATAGTGATAGATGCTGGAACCCTGGTATTTTTTATGTTTATTATTTGAAAACTATACAAAAAGGCAGAGTGTTCCTAAATATAAAACTGTCTGACACTTCTGAGGTCACAATTTAAACAATGACATCTGTTTAGTAAAAGCAGCTGTCACTCTTGAGAGGACATCACCTAAAGTACATTTCCCAGACCAATTTTTGACCAGTTGATGTTACTTTAAAGAACAGCTTAGAATGTTTTACTTTTAGATCAGCATTTTCTTCATAATGTTTCAATTTATAAGAACTATTTTACTATCTATCAGTATCATAGCAGAGACATATTAATTGAAGTGGTTAAATCTTTTCTAAAGTGTTACATTCTGCTTTTTAATTCTCATTCTTTGCCACATATATTTGCAGAACATATCGTGTGTATATTTAGGTTTATTTGGTCACACAAAGTAAAACCGATCTGGGTTTTTCGAATGGTAATACGAGTAGTTTGCTGTAAAGGCAATTGTTAATAAGAGCATTCAGAATATTAGTTTTTAGAACCATCTTCAAATTCAGAAAATTTAATATGAATATATTAAATTCTTACCAGAATGTACACAGAAAATCCAGGCAACAGAAAGGAGGGCCTTAAGAAAGTACATTTCTATTTTGTAGAAATCCTTGATTCCTCATCAGCAGACGGAACTTGCAAACCTTCTGTGAGGCAAATGCACGAGGTGTGAATAAAAACGGGTATGTGAAATATAGTTTTAACTTTCAGCAGAGAACTAAGGGGGCATACGGTAATGCGGCTCAGTTCAGCATGTGAACTCTGAGCCCCTGTTTTTTATTGGAAAGCACATCCCCCACCCACCAACATCTCGGCCCACTTCCAAGCATGAACACAGCTGTCAGGTTTTTGTTTTGTTTTGCTTTTTAATGTAACGTCATTAACGGTCATATAGAATTTTAGGGTGGTGCCAGTTTTTTTTTTTTTCCACTTTGATTAATTTTACTTAGTATTAATAAACCACAAAGGTAAAGTGAATATTTGTTCACAAAAAAATAAGTCGTGTGCAAAATCACATCTATATGTGTATAGACTAGTCAGTCAGTCTCTGATTGTATTGAGAAGGACTAACTAGCTTGAACTAACCAGTCTTAAAACATAAAAAACTTTTTTTTATTTAGCTTTCAAAACATATATTTCATATCAGGACCCCCTTAATATGCAATCTGAATAGATCCAAACTACAAAAATATATATATATATATATATATATTATTATTATTATTTTTAATAATGTATATTATATATATTAGATATATAATTTAAATGTGTCATTGACAATTAGACATGGAGCTAAAAAAAAAGCTGATGTTTTTGATAAGGAAAGAAAATATTTCATTGTATCTGATTCTCCTCTAAAAGCAGCTTGTTCATCTGTGGCAGAGACATATGTTGACTGTTGCCTCACCATGTTAGGTGCCCTGCCCAAAAATTTGGCCACAAGTGAGAAAAATATTCCGAAGTTCTCATTGTTAAAGGTAAAGAGGATGAGACAAGCTCACCTTACTCACCGCGGTTCTTTAAAAATGGCCAACAGCCGTAAGAGAAAAAGTGTCAATGAAGCGTATGAGAAGAAGAGAATGGCCACAGAAGAGAGAATCAAGAGTGTTTTTGGCAGATTCCTTCACACCATGGTGTACACTGAAAGCACAGGCCAGGCTCACCACCGATGCCTTGGTTGCAAAGTAAAGTTTGTTATGTTATTTGGAGAATCACATCACTGCTAGTAGAAGTTATCTACCTCTATAATGTAACTTTCCAGGGAAGATAAGTTTATTTATTTTGTAATTTGCGTCATTATAAGCTATAATGTGGCAACAAATTCTTATTGACCCTGCAAATATTTTCAAATTTTCACTGCCTCACACACACAGATACTAGCATGATTTTTTTTATTGCACCAGTAGTCTTATTTGTGGGGATTGGTGATTAATCATAGTTATTAGCAGAGACATTAATCCTAGTGTAAGCTATGATTAGCAATGCTAGCTTTGCACAAGTCATGGACCACGCCAATGGCGTAAATATTGATAAGTAGAGACAGCAGTTGCTTAAGGGCCCATGACCTCTTAGGGGTCCCATCACTGACACCTGGTAGGCCCCCTAAGCAATTGTAGACTAGGACGTCCTTTTACAGATGTAATGGTGCGAAACATTCCTCTTAAACCCACCTGATACTGAAGTGACTGACTGCAGCCGACCGTATTTATACCGCAACACATGCTAGATTTTCACCATGATGGTGAGCCGTTTAATCACGACATCAATAGCAAAGCAGACAGCACAACTTTTAATTACTATGTTAATAACTGTGTGTAGTTCCTTAGATGGTTGGTAAAAATACACTCATATAATGTGTTTCAAACCACAATAAAGATCTTAAAAGAACAATGTATTTGAGTATATTATTTTTTACACTACGACTTGGAATTATGGGTAATCCACAACATTCACGCCCGCGGGTGCGCACGCACACACACACACACACACACACACGCGTACCTCCACATCTTAGTCTTGTTAACGAAAATCTTTTTTTAATTTTCGTCATTTTTTTATTTTCTGGAAACAGTTTTTGTACGTCATCGTCTTGTCATTGTTACGGGAAAAAGGGGCGTTGCCGAAATATTTTGTCATCATCCCAGTTGACAAAATTAACACTGGTTGGAACAGAGACATTTGCAACCATTTTTGGTACAGCTGAATTCGAAGCAGAAACGCCTGAAGCTTCCACTGTAAGTATTTATTTACTGTAAATATTTCTGAGCAATTAGAGCATACTAATGGTTTTTGTCAGATGTGTTTTGTAGTACAGATTTACTATGCATAACAATCTGATTACAGGATCTGGACCGGAGTTCTGCATCATGTGACTGGTGTACATGAGTGGTACTTTGGGGCCTGTCGACAGTGTTACCAGCTAGAGAGACAGACGTCTGTTAAAAACCATCACATCAAACAACAACCCGCCCCATTAATATATTGTTATAGTTACTGTGTAAATATGAACACACTTAAGTACAACTTAATTCAACACTACATGTCAAAGCGATACAATCCAACAAAATCTGCCCAGAGTTGATCTCCATAAAAAAAAAAGAATCAGTAAGTCCGATGCCTTACCTGGGGCACATTTCGGCAAAAAATCTAGATTTGTCATGGTGAGGAAAGAGTGCAAGAAGGGTAGCCCCTAGCTGGCTAGTCTGCTAGATTCTGGACATTTTATATTTCAGCAGGGTAGTAGGAGATTGGGGATCGAAGGTGTGATCTGGAAAAATGACGAACTGCAGCAATAGAGCTTGTCCAGTGTAGGCTAACAAACTGACCTGCCCTAGCCGTCCTGTTTTTAACCTAATGCCAAACTAAACTTCACTGGTGTGTTGTTAGACACTTTATATTAGAAACATTACTATTCCTTACACCAGCCTTGCTAAACAGAGAAAGTGGATGTTTTGTTTACAGAGCTGGCTACTTATATTATAGATTTGATCTATTTACTTAATTTTGGACCCTGATAAAGACCAGATCGTTTTCATTTTTCTTTATCGCCAATGTTAGGGTTCTGCTTGTGGGGAATGCTTTTGTGTTTCCTTTTTTAATGTCTCCATCCAGCACTAGATGGTGCCCTTTTGAGCAGCGGACTGTCACCACCTCGACACCAGAGTGTTTTGCCAGTATTGGGTACTCTAGCCTCTCAGAGCTTAGCTGTTACTAACTTTGGGTTTTCGTATCTCTGAGTCCTCTGATCTAACCCTTTGGGCCGGATTTATCAAGATCCAATTTTTGCAGTAATTTGCGCTCGCAAACTGGAATTTTGCGCCCAGGGCTGAACCATGGTTTGCGGGTGATTTAACAAGAGTGACTGAACGTGGCAGGTGCAAAACTGTTGGAGACGTTTCTATTTAAATGATGGTTTTGGCGCTGCTTTGTGGTTTGGCGGCAAAGTAGTTTGTACAAACTAGTGCATTAAGAAATTACAGTGACACCCCCTTACCCTCCAAAAAAAAAAAAAAAACCTTTATTCCCTAAGGTGGTATGTGGCTGAATTTCTACTTCACTGCAGTAAAAACTAAAAAAACAGGTGTTTTGTATTGGCCTGTAGAAAAATGCACATACCAAATGGCTCACAAGAAGTGACTGTGGATGAGATTACTGCGCTGCTACGTAATCCCCCGCAGCATTGGCATGTTGCCCACAGGCGCAGGGGAGGTCTGCCCTCTCCCTCCTGCACTTCTGAAAAACGAGATTGGGAGATCCGAGTTTCCTCACTGCAACCGCATGACGCTGGAATGACCCAGATGCAAAAAAGTGCAATGTTGCAAGGAGTTTTGTGATATCTGGTAGGGTATTGCGTGGGTCCTCCTTGTGGCTGGCTCCAAATCCATTCGAGTTCCCCCAACAGCTCCAAAATGGCAATGCTGGATAAACGATATGTTTTGATGATCGCTTTCCCTCGCTCATTCCAAAAATATTCACACGGAGTGAAAAATGCGCTTCTGCGCCTCCTTGTTCATTTCTTATGTCTCCTTCTTTATGCATAATAATAACCGCTGCCATGTGTAAAGAATTACGATACAGACCATTTTGCAACCTTCTTTGAAACGTGTTAAATATAGAGTCAGATACTCGCTAGCAAAATCGCTTTCAGGTTTGATAAATCACTTTATGAAAGTGCTAAATTAATATATATTTACATGTTCTCCTCCCACAAGACGCACTTTTGCGTGTAAACGCTCAATATTGCATATTCATTGCAGAAAAAAAGTACTAAATGGATAAGAGGCGCTTATTTAGCACGCTTTTAAAGACCAAATCCTTTTTAGCACTCTGTTGATAGATCAGTTTTTGTACATTTTTAGCGCGGCGCAGTGAAATAGCTCACGCTTTTATACACGCAAACCTTTGATAGATCAGGCCCTTTGTGTCCACCTGGATCGGCAGGATTACCTCCTGACCCATTGGATAAGCCTGGTCCTTCTAGCCATGGAAGGAACCCATTCGTCCGTCTGAGATTCAGGAAATCCTTCACGCTTCTGTTTGCAGTCCCCTTCTTGAATGCTCGTTGACTGTCCGCTCCGCTGCTCCTCTGGACCCCAACAAGTCTGCCTGTCCACCCTCCAGCAAGTAACAGCCTTATCCAAATTACCCCCACAAACAGGAACCAAGGAGCAACCACCAGACAACAACTTTCTTAAGTTCCTTAACTGGCTATTTTCAGTTGTGGTTTGTAAATCCCATGGACCGTGAACTCACCACTCTGATCTCCCTCTAGAGTTTCCGGTTCCGGTTTACCAGACCGCTGGATATTCCCCCCGCTGAGAATCCTGTGTTTTTGTCTCTCTGAGTGCCACTCTCCATCAATAAACTGTTAAACTTTTTCCCTGCCTCTGAGTTTGTTTCTGCATGTGGGCAAAACATTTGAAACCCACCATGACAGCCAATATAGCTCATACCATTCAAAACCAGCATTCGTAAAAAAACACACTCCATTAAAATTTTATAAAAGGAGCATTTATTTAAAATGTCTTTCTGCTTCTGAGATTGAAGCACATCGTAAAGCAACAATACAATGTTCTGAAAATATACGTGTGATGTAGTAACATTTTCAAAATCTTAACATGTTTTTGTTGTAATACTGGAACAGTTTGCATGTATACTAAAATAATAACTTTATAAATTGTACAAATATTTATCAATAAACTTGACACAAAATTAAAAACAAGGCTTTCTCTCAATGCAGCTAACACAGATTGCAGAATTTTCTTAAGAACAGGGAAAGGGAATGAGAGATTGCTGAATAATGGAATGAAAACCAAAAGGCAGAAAATAAAAAACTGATATTTAACTTTAGGCAGAGGGTCTCTTACTGCTTTCCAAAGAAAAGAAATCTTGAATTCCATGAGTGTTCATAAAACAGTAAGGACAGTCAATTGTCATCTGCATAGAGTTAAACATCAGTTTATTCCTTTGTATTTTCAACCAATCAAACAACATTTACTGCAATTATAATGATAACAATAATATTAATAGTAGACAAAAGTAATAATTATAACATAATATGAAAAAAATGAACAAAAATACAAGCTTAAAAAGGATGTGGTTTAAACTTTCCTGCTTCCCACTTATGCAATGAATGTTGGTGGTAATACTATTACCATGAAAAGTGTACCCACCCCTGCTATCATGCCAGCTTCCTGAGATGTATAAAATAACTATGACAAATGAATACATTTTTGTAACATTTGTAAACTAGCATCTGACTGCAGAGTATAAAAAAAAATATGCATATGTGTTTCTTAACCTTGACAAGAATACAATGAATCGGACAGAATTTAAGACTTGATAGATGTTAGTGGAAGATTGAAATGTTGTGTTTTGTACACTTTTGACAACAATCCATGGCATTTGTAGGGGGGAGGTTACACAGGCCAGGTTTCACCAGTTTGCATTTAGACAGCTGGAAAAAAAATGAAAATCATGTTATGAATTGAACAGCATATCCTTGTTTAAGAGTGAGCAAGGTTGTATCCTCATAGTGATACATCATATGCCAGCACTTTGCTCTATACATGTTAAACTACAAGTTTGCTTTCTGAATATATGGGAAAAAGAGAACGCAGTGGGTTCCAAGAGTTTCTGTCTAAAGTTTAAGGCGTTTTTTAGAACTCAAAGATTTTTAACCGTAGTCATCAATGGTAGACTAGGAATATGGTGGTGATCATATGTGATAGATTCAGGTCAGTATGGAAATTGAATGCTGATGGCAAGAGATCAGACAGATCAAAGCTGCTGTTAAGACTTTCAACATAAAGTTACTTTTAAATATGACTCAGTTTGTAAGCAGAGAAAAAAAGTGTGTTGCAGGTCACACAACCTTCTACATTACATGTGTTCATGTTTATCTGTGTGTAGTTTCTATCTTCAGTCTTTGATTTATGTGTTAACCTCTTGAGTTGTTAAATTATTATAAGGCCACCATACTGTAAAGATGTTCTGCTCATCTTCAGAGTATCAACAACCCAGAGTCGGTCAACTTGTCTAATCTATGGTACCTTTTGCTCAGGTTCACTGAATCCTCCTCTCATTTGATTTCACTGCAGGCTGTTGCTAGATACCCAAACACACCTTTTTAACTTCCTCTGCCTCAGTTATTTCAAATGAAACACAATTAAATGTGCCCCACTGTTAAAAGACCTGACAAGGGAATCAAATATATCCCTGGGACCATTGAGGAAGTACAATAATCTAGTTGAAAGAAGTACTGTATATGCAATATGCAAGATACTATAGTAACACTGTTCCCATAACATTCTCTGTTAACACATCAAAAGACAATGCCCTGCAAAGCTCAAATTTAAAGAAACAATGGAGGAAAAAGAACCATAGAGGAGACATAGGAGATTTAAAAAAGAAAGGGAGTAGTTCAAGTTTGAGCATTCTTAAAGCGTCCATTTACAAACCATTCTACAACACCAAGAAGGTGCCCCCACACAGAAGTAAGAAACTGTTAATGTTTATTGACAGAATGCCATGAACTAATTATAACTGGAAACTGGAGTGAACAATCCTTGGAGACAAATCCTCAGGGAATCAGTAAATCACAGGACAAGACCGCTGTTAAGAGTCCTCACTGTCATCCGCATCATTAATGGAGTGTTCTTTTGTCCCATATAAATCTGCCAGCTTTCTAAACCTTGGCCCCCAGCTCTGCAGATAGTCATAATCCAAGTCGGACTCTGTTGTGACAGACTCAAGTGAGCTCAGTGAGCAAGCCAGCGATCCTCTCCCTTCGTAGCCATAGATCTGAATAGAGTCATATGGCGGTGCTGTGGGGTCGCTGTCGGCTTCGGTGATCCGTGTCTTAATGAAGTCATCAACATCAACGCTGTTGGGTGCAGGGCGACCAATACCAGGCCTAATTGGATATTGAAGTTCTGGTTTGATGTCTTTCCTTGGCAGGAAACCATTTGCACCGTCTGGGTTCTGGATGAAAAGAACAGTAAGATGAGGCTGCAGCACAAAGCTGAGATACTTTAAGTGTTAGGTTTTAATAAGGTAAATCTTATACCTTTGTTCGTTAAAAAATAATCTGTTCCTTACCTGCAGTGTAGCTATGTCAAAGGCCTCTGTGTCCTCCTCTCCACCTCCCTCATCATCATATGTGATGATGTTTTCTCTGATGTCCTCCTCCTCAAACACTATCAGTGGATCCTTCTTTTGACGCCTTAGTGCAACAAACAACACAACGATTGCTGCCAAAAAACAAAGCACAAAAATGGCGTTTAACAGCGTGTATTGGTATTACATAGGAATTTTACCCCCATCTTTAAAATCTGATTAGAAAATGCTACCCTTAAATAAGCATAAACTTTGGCATTGCTTGAGGTAAAGCCATATTTTTAAACCAATGTGATGCATGCATACACAGATGCTTGGTTTTCGATTGTTAAACTTTTTAATTATCCACAACTTTATGTTTTATGTTTATGACATTTAATCCCAGCTACATATTTTTGGTTTGTGAATGTAATATAACAAGACAAAGGTACTATTGTATGAATGCTTTAACAAGACAGTGTCTATTTTAATTGTTTAAATGCATTCTGTTATTGTCAATATGTTTCCAACTTTCAATTATCTTATCTTACGCATATCTTCTGATCCCAAATCCAAAACATAAAAAAACAATTCAAATTGTCTTTACAGTCCAATCAAATTATATGCCCGTACTTTGTGCAGATTAATTTATTTACATTATATCATCTCATCGGATCAGAACTGCCAATAAATGCCAGAATGAATTTAAGCATAGAAAGATCTCCCCAAATCATGAAAAAAATGTCTTGCAGGTATTAGAGACTGACACTTTTTCGGGAATCCCATGGATCACGGCATTCCCGTGGGATTCCCGTGGGATGGGAGTCATTATTAGTAACGATCACGTGATTGGGACGGTACAGGATTAAACATTAACGGGGGAGCAGACGGGAGCGGGAGCAAACCAATAATAAAAAAAACTAGGATCGATGCCAAAAAATAAAATAAAATAGAAAAAAAAAATCCAGTACTGGCGCCGCCATTTTTGTAGTTTTTTTCCTTGAAGCCTACACTATAATGCCAGTCCAAAAAACTACACGCACCCAAAACCAACAGTGCTTCCGCCTGAGTTTTTCACCCGAGGTTACGCTTAAAATTATTCATAAGTTTAGCCGATTCCAGCTTTTATTGTTCATACACTGTCGCAAGTAAAGCGCCCAGGAAGCAATGTGGGGTTAAGGGTCTTTGCTCAGGGATCCAGAGTGGCAGTTTGTGGGAGTGGGTTTCAAACTCACGATTCCAAGATCTATGCCCTAAGAACTAGGCCACCACTCCCCCATTTTTTATTTTTTTGTTTCTTTTTAAGGCTAGGGGGCGCCAGATGGAGTTACCAGTCTGGCTCAGGTATCCTGAGTGGTACCCTGTAGGGCTCAAACCCAGAACCTCGGGATTAAAAGCTCTGTGCACTAACCATTAGGCCACCTCCTCCCCAATGCAGGTCTCTGTTCAGATGTAAAATAAAATAAAGAAAGGCTCTGCTCTCCCTACAGAAGCTGTGCTTATTTAGAAGAGAAATAAATTCCATTGGGGGAGCTTACCTTACAACAGCAGTGCAGCAGGTCAAAGACAAGGCTTTTATTCTACAGTGACGTTTAATTGTGTCAGCTGTGCACATTGCTTTGCACTGAATAATCCTATTGCCAGGTACCCAACTGGTCATTTAATTATTTAACTTATAGCCCCACTTTTAAATGCTGCAGAACGAACTGATAATAGCAAAATTTTATGCTATTTTATATTACACAACTACTAGCTGCTATTTCTAGTCAGCAAACTGGGCATCGGAAATATACATTGAGAATAAAAGAATATGAACAATTCGGGGAAGTTTTAGAGGTTAAAACCAGTTCTTATTGATTTTCTATGCCCATCCTTAGTGGTTTGCAAACCCCTGCAGCCCGCAGTGGCTGCTTAAGAGCGAGTGCATGATTTGATGTAGATGTGCTGGAGAAGAGAAATATCTAAAACATGAAGGACAGTGAGTCCCAAAGACGGAGTTTGATAACCACTTGTTTAAGTTCTGTCTATAAAAATCTATTTTCCTGGTCTTGATGAGAAGCTTTTTGGATAAACTCTACTGGCATTTTTTGCAAAGAACAGTAAAGACCCATTTAAAACTCAAAATGAGAGCATGTACCAATAGCAAGTGTCCTGCTTTGTTCCAGATATCACATTTTACAATAACATTTCTTTAAAAAGTATGGGGTCCACTTGTATTTAACCCCTTAACTCTGACTTATCCAAATTAAATCCAGCAGGCTTATTGGCTTTTGAGATAATCTTATTAAAAAGTTTTATTTCCACTGTCAAAACATGACCTTCCACCCATCAGACAATGTTAATTATTAATACAAGAATCAGATTTAGTTTTCTTACCAAGGAGAATGACAATGCAGGCCAGTATTGCAATCAGAGCACCGGTACTGAGGCCAGCAGGCAAGACGTAAGGCTCCACATTACAAGAAAGGATAGTGCCTTTGCTGTCACAGGAACAGACTCTGATGGTCAGGGTGTTGGTGCTGCTCATGGAGGGGGAGCCATTGTCATTTATTTCAATGGGAAGGTGGTAGACATCCTGAGTCAGACGGCTGAATCCTTTACGGAGCACATAGATGCTGGCTGTGCTGTCTGTGGAGAGATAAAGGAAGACATGCTGGGGACCTGACGAAGTAATCAGGAAATGAGACAAACATGTATTCTTAACAAATGCATTACTATGCTAGTTTTTTTTTTCATTTCGGTTAAATTTTATTTACATAGTGTCATTTTACATTTCAATGCGCTTTAGAGACAGTTCAATCAAATTATACAGACTGATTGGTAGAAGCTTTTCATCTGAGGAAACCTAGCTGATTTCATTGCTGACAGTTTTAAAATATTATCAGCCACTCCCTTGTCTTTTTATTCTAATTTTATTTATTTATCATATTAATTAAATATAATTTGTTTTAAAAAAATCATGTTTTTTTTTTTGTTTTTTTTGCTTCATAATGTCAGGCCCTTTAGTGCATCAGGTGTATGTTCAGATGTAAAGTAAAAGGAAGAAAATATCAAAAAGGCTCTTCTCTCCCTCCATTTCAATGGTTCATATCAAATACCCTTAAATCACTTGATATACTCTACCTTTTTGCTACAACGTAGCTTGCAAACAACCAACAGGAGCAGCAGGAAGATTCAATGAGGAGGTCAGGAGAAGATTCAATAAAGAATGGACATGCAAATGTTATGATAAGAAAGTAGCAAGCCTTACTGTTGTTAAGAATAATTTGTTATTTCCAGCTAACATTGTGAAGTGTAATGTAATCAATAAACAAAATACTCCTTCTTTGACAAATAATTCTAGCTTACACTACAAATGAGTTATGTTGCAGCTCTAAAAGAACACCTCAGTTCCTCATTGCTGATTTCATCTTGTTTCAGTCACTCTGTGCTAGTTCCTCATCATGTCTTGGCTCCTCATGTGAGTTTTCCCTAATATCTCAAGGATTTAGTTTTTTTTCTGTATTTTGGATTTTTGCTTCGGTTGCCATTTTTTTAATATTAAAGCTGAAAGAAACCACGTCAGCTTCCATCTCTGTATTTGGGTCCATCAAACCTCCACTCGACTTGACACAACCTAGCCAGTATTAGCCATTTTGCCTTTAGAAGTCCTCCACCTCTAACCAGACTCCGCCAGATGGATTTGCTCCGCATATCCATCTGGAAACCTTCCGTTGATAATTTTGGGAAGGGGCGAAAATACTGGTTAGCTGATTGGCCTATGTTGGTGATAGACGGGCCAAATAAACCAATCAGATCAACGAAGCATATGGCGTACTAACAGAGCGTAATTTTAGCGAAAACACAACCACAAGCCAGGCTAACTCTTGCGGAAACCAGTCGGGAGAAGAGCAAAAACATCTTTTTCCTCTGAGAAAAGCCTCCCAGAGCAGTGTTTTGCTCTTCTTTCAGTGAAGAAATACCTCTGTAATTCGGATAAAACTTGCTCGAGCAGCCACGCTAACGCTTAGTTTTCATCGGCTGAAGCCGCCACATGTTCTTTTAGACTGAACTGTCGCTGCTCTCGTTGCGTCACACCTCAACCCGCCTCAAAGCCAACGCTGATTGGCCGCTCGTTTGGTGAACGGCTCCAAATTTTCTTTAATGGAAAGAGTAGCCAGACTGATCTGCGAGTGAAACTCTAAAGCTTCCGAGAACAGGATGGTCTCGCGAGGCTACTCCACCTCTATGTAACATAGAGTTAACTGGCAAGTTGGTTTTCTGCTGCTGCTTTAAGGTTTGATATGCTGCTTTTTTTAGCATATGGTTCATGATGCTAATAGGGTGCTTATTCCTGTTTCTTTTGAAATATACAATTACATGCCTTGTGTCATTAATGTTGTTTTATTCACATAGTCATGAAAATAAAGAAAACTCTTTGAATGAGAAGGTGTGTCCACACTTTTGGTCTGTACTGTATATATATATATATATATATATATACAGATAGACAGACACAACACCATAATTAATACAGTGCACCCCATAAGACAGTTCTGCATTCAAGAGTTTGCGAGCGAAAGTTCTGAGCATCTGCTATGAGCCACCATAAGCTTCCGTCTGGGGTCGTTTAATTCAATTTCAAATAAGGGAAGCAGGATGTTTAAATGATTATTACAGAGAAATAAACAAAAAGGATGGCTGCAAAAATAAAGCATTGAAGAAAAAAAAAGATGATTTTGAAGTTGACTTACCTCTGTTATCTTTGAGTGAGAAATTTTGGTTGTTGGCAACTTCGGGAGCAAGGCTGAAAGTGAAATGTTGTCTGTGAACCATCTCGTCTTTGTCCACTGCGCTGACTGTTTCTATAACCTAGATTATACACACAGGAGGCATTAATATGAGACAGTTACGCTTAGACATTAGTATCACCCCAAACACATTTGCCTCTTGGAATGTTAGCATTGCCTAGCGTGGACAACCGTACCTTCCCTGGTTCCGCAGTTTCACACATAAGGACTTCGTTGTTGGTGGCAAACTCTGGAGGGTTGTCATTTACGTCTTTCACTATGATGTTAACTCGCACTTTGGTGTCTTGGTGGTGACCTCCTGTGTTACATCGAAAGCATAGTAATTAGTACCCTGTTACTAACAGACTAAGCAGTGACATAAACATTAAAGTGAGAAAATCTTTTGTTATTGGATCTCTGATTGATTGTGACTGTTCAAAAAAGCTATTGTTGGCGTATTATTATTATTTGGGGATAACATTTTGTCACTAGCCTGCTATTTGTCATTCTAATTTGTTATTTTTAAGGAACAATATTTTAGTATATCTGTCTGCAGCTCATTGAGTCTTGGCTATTACATTGATGTATTAAAGAGCAGACAGGTCAGGCTTAAAGTTGTGGACTTTAATACAGGCTTAGCTGATAAAAACAAAAAATAAATCACAAGTTTTGAAGATGTTATATATTCCATCTTCCCGAAATTGATAAGGTAAGAAATAAGCATCTAAACGCCAAAATCTCGTAATTCAAAGATGCAGCCTTTGGCTTCATACAGATTCTATGAATCTAGCTTCTGGAACAGGGTTCTTCAACTCTATGCCTGGAGGTCTGGCAGCCTGCATCTTTTAGATGTGTCTTTGCTTGAGATAACCAGGTCATTTAAAGAACTCTGATGAACTTTACTGCATACAAAAAGAGGTATTCAATCAATTTTATTCAGGTGAGGAAGCAGAAGCACATCTAAAAGATGCAAAACACAGAAACACATGGACTGGAACTGAAAACCTATGATCTAGAGTGGCACGTAAGAACTTGATGTTAAAAGAAAGTCACAATACATCAGAACTTACGTCAAAGACACCAGAAACATGTGGGGGAGGGTGCTCTGATTATACTAAACTGAAATGGAACTTTCTTTTGTAAAAATGCTAAGCGATAACTGGGCAAACAACACTCCATGAATGTCCCAATGTGGAGAGAATTAGCCTCTTAACCCCTCATGGCAAAGTTAAGCAAAGGATGGGGTAGGTTTGCCCTCTTTTTAAAACAAAAGAGTTATGTTTTAATAAGGTTAATCAATCAATCAATCAATCAATCAATCACTTTTAATCATCTGAGGTGGTACATTTTATAGTGGTACATTTTTTAGCCTTTTTGCAGAGTAAAAGTACAAGATGGTGAAACCATCAGGCAGTGGGATGATTTCCTGAATGAAAACAGAAGATAGAGAGAGATAATGAGGAGAATGTTTTAAAACAAAGCATATCCACATGTTTAGGGTGACCAAACGTGCGTGGGTTTTTTTTAGAAAGTGAGGAAATGTCCTAATTTTTTTAATTACCTTAATTGGACCATTAAATTTACGGGCGCTGGGGCACTGCGCACGACGCAGCGTGTGACATAATCTAGGCGCGTCAGTGCTTGGGCAGCCTGATGTATCAGAATATAGACCAGGCGTGGCTGTCAATGCGCCAACAACATGCAAAAGAGCAAATGTATGTTTACCGAGACAGCTGAAAGAAGTCACGCTTTCTGACAAAGAGGACACATTGGAGACCTTGTGCACAGTGTGCAAAGCAGGCACATACTCTGTATGCAATGGAGGTACAAGGAATCTGAAAAGCCACCTGGACTCAGAAAGTAAAGTAGTCTATTGATATGTTTGTGGATTTTTGGTACATTTTGAGTTATTTTTACTCCAAGGTGTCCTAGTTTTCCCAAATGAAAATGGTCACCCTACATGTTAGTATGGTCGGTCTAAGTCTAGGCCTTCACTGAGCCAGAGGTACAACTGTCATGATCTTGGTGCTGATGGTTCGCCAGGTTATTCAAGCTTTTTAGTTAGACAAAGTCTAGCTTTCTGGAGTCTGTTCTGTTTTCCTGATTGTGACCTGTTTCTGCCCTGTGGATCTTAAGTTTCTCCTTGCTCCTGTCTGCTCTGTCTGTCTGATCTGTTTTGGATTGATTCTTGGATTCAACCAGTTTCTGAACCTGGACCTGTGTTCTGACTCCGGCTTTGGATTTCCCCTTTGGACACTGTTGCTGCTGAAACTGAAAGAGCTTAACCAAAATCTTGATGAAAAGTAAATGTGAAAACCAGGTTGTTTTAGTTTTACAAACCAACTCTTTTTAAACTAGTTCTATAACATAAAATGTAGATTTAACATATTTTTGTGTGTAATGGGACACATTTTGTAAGAGTTAAAGATTTATTTTTTTTGCAGGTATACTTTTTATATTCAATACAAGGCTGAGATGATCAAAATACAGATTTGAAAGACGAAAAAAAAAGGATGTGAAGCATTTCCATGTTGCAGAGTTAGAAATATTTGTTGAACTTTTCAGTTTAGGTTTTATACTACCCTGTCATTACTGAGCATTTATTTAGGCTTCCTGGGGTCTAAATGTGGTTAGCATAGCCTACAGTACTTCTATCATTGTGGGCTGCTGGTCCGTTTCCATGTGTCCATCTGGCGTCATGCACGCCACAAGGAAACTAAATGGCGCTCTGCTAGGCTGAGCCCTGACCACCAAATACCAGGGTGAGGCCACAGCGGCCTGTGAAGTTTTCTGCCAGTACAGTTTAGAAGAATCTTCACACTGCTTGTGGCTTGAAAAATCTCACTGATTCTCCTTTCTCTGTAATTTTATTTTTCCCCTTTCATTCTTCTGCTATTCAAGATAAATTTACTGAGTGTAAAAAATATACTTCTTCTGAAAAGAGGGGAAACATTGGGGTCTTCTACACCTTCAGAGAATTCCTAAGAAATTCAAAAGAGCCACTTTAAGAATGTTATCAGCACAAATTATTCTATCTCTGATCATTATGACCCTTCGGATTGGTTTGGGGAGTGATAGGCAAACTGGACAATCACTGTTTCATTCTGTGCTGGCAAAAAAATATACATATACATCGAGCTTTTCTGAAGTCTGATCATATCATTGTCATTCGTGAGTAGAGCGGTGAGAGCAAAATTGAGAGTACAAGAGTTCAGTGGCGGTAATGAGTGGCTAGCTTGCTAAAAACACCTTTTTGTCAAGGCGGCCTTTTTGTGAAAAAACAACAAATCATAAATATCGGAAGACCGACTCCAGAATTAGATTTGGAGAAAAATAAAAGTGGAAAGGCATTTTAAGGCCTAAAAATTCCAGCGCTACCCATGGATGACTGGCTGTAGGAAAACAAACAGTTTCCTTTTATTTTTTAGCTGGACCTGCTGAACCGGACCAACTGCAACCAGGGAAGCTAACCAATTTTTTTCAGCTTCTTTACGGTTTAATGGTTTTAGCTGCATTTAACATCTCTTTATCGGGGTTTATTCAAAAATGTCTGCTGTTATTTTTAAAGGGCACTTTTAATATATTAAGCCTTAAAAGTTGAACTCAGACACTCTTGAAATAACCTTTAAACCCCTTTTCGTATGGTAACACATGACGTTCTGTATATGAGCAGCAAGAAAAACTAAAACAGTCCCCTTTATATATTCACTGATGACCAAAATAATAAAAGAGTAATGGTGCACTTGGTTATTCACACATTGCTTTTTTTTTCCTATGAGCAGCTTTACTATAACATCCTAGTGTTAAAACTTTTAAATACACCAAATACACAACTATTGTACATGTACAAAACATCAACAGCATAAATTAAGTATTACTTTCAAAGATTGGTGAAGGTTTTAATAGCAGTGTTTACCGCTGTTGTTTTTACAGCCATCTTAGATTTAGTCTTAGTCTTCAGGACGAAAACTATAATTAGTTTTAGTCGTAATTTAGTCAACTAAAGCTTAAAAAGTTGAGTGAGTTAACCTTTACAGTTTTGAATAACAACCAGATTCTTTACCAGACTAAAAGCTCTTGCCTAGATACTACAATTGCTGTACATAGAATGCTGCTGTGCAGCTCATCATTGCTGTTGGGCAGAAGACTTTGATTTATAGAATTCAAATAAACTTTTATATTAATCAGTGCCCTACTTTATACAAAAGTGTCTTACAAAACCTGTGAAAATAGCAGATCTAGTTCAACACATCATATTGGTTAATATAGCAGACAGACAAGCTAACAAAACGTACAATAAAGAATGGTTTTAGACATATGAGGTTTCCATTCAAAAGCAAATACTTCCTGATCTACTATGAATTACGCATTACACACAGGTCAATGAAATCTTAATTGTTCCAAAAAAGCAAAGAATGAAAACATTCTTCTACTGCTGCTCGGGGGTCAAAGTAGATTTAAATTCACAGGGTTTTGATATAACCAGAGATAACCTACAAAGACTGCGTCGTAATGCCATGGCAATCCGGAACTAAATTGAATCAATATGCTAATTAAAATTAGCATTGAATCTATATGCTAACTAAAATCTTGACATATTCAAAGGAAACGTAGAAAATGTTTTAATGACAATACAAGGAAACATTTACATCATATTTAAATAGATAGAAATGAGAACTATGAGAAAGAAATATTCAAAGATCCATGTGTCTTTTTACCTGGCTCTTTACCCAAAAATAAACAGTTTGCAATGACATATTTTCTTTGGATATAATAAAGGGATACCTTTAGGTAGAAATTAAAGAATGTTAAGTATCACCTCTTGTGAGCTGGAAGAAATAAAATCTTGATAGTTAGACAAAGCGATTTTTTACGCTTGGCAACGGATGATCACCCACATAGTTTATTAAGTAGCGAGGGCAGGAAGGGTCATAATGCTGAGAGCGAACAATCAGTGTGGAGCATAAAACGCAGACTCTGAGCTACATGCGTGCACAAGCACAGCTGGAAGATCTGCCGCTACATGATTCATCTGCGGTCATGTAGAATCTACACCACTGCACAGCAGGTGGGCACAGCTGATACTGTTTAACTTGTCTAACAGATTACAGCACAATGATGCATTGTAAACATCTGACCGACCACCCGCTAATATTTATTTAGTCTCGTTTTGTTGATGAAAACTCAAACCCCTGACTCATAATTTTTTTGTCATCAAATATCCATGTTTAGCTCGACAGTTTTCGTTATCATCATGAAAAAAAGTAGTGTCAACGAAATAATTTCTTCATTGTCATTATTGATGAATACAACACTGGTGTTTACCTACCTATTATCTAGGGGTTATAAAACTACAATGACCACGGTAAATATACATAAAGACTTGTACTGTTTAAACAATGAGTATATTTAACTTAAACCACTGTTTATTGTCCAAATGTAAGCTATTCAGTGTGGTACTACACTTTCCCACTAGAACACTGGTGTTCGGCACCTTTTTTTTTGCCAGACTTGACTTCAACTAAGGAGGAAATTAAACCTTTTGATTCATCTTTGTTGGATTGGGGAGTTCATAAGATGTTTAAAAGTTTAAGGGGTATAAATCTTTTTGCAGGGTAAGCTGTAGTGATAGTGTATGCCTGTGAGTGCTAGGGTATGTACCAATCTCTGTAGCCGAAACAGAAATATTGTGCCACGGCTGCGTCTCTCTGTCCAGTGGTCTGGTGGTGGTGATCATTCCATCTTCTGAAATGCTGAAAAACTGCTCAACGTCCGTGTACCGAGGAATCATGTATCTGTTTATGAAAATAATTGCAATTACATTTTAGATATTCATGCACTTTGACACTTGGCAGTTTGGCCATAATGAGGTTAAGCTGCTCATTGAAAGAAAAAGTGTCAAACCATTATACAGTATGTGGGAACCCTGCTTATTCTGGTATTTTAAGGTTGTACTGTCTCAGAACTAACAGTGAAATTGTATTTATGAGTTAGGCTTGTATACTTCTTGTTACCTGACAGGGTTGTTGGCAACATCAGTGTCCTTGGCATGAACTTGTCCCACCCGGGTGCCCTGAGGGGCATTCTCCTCCACCACAAAAGTGTAACTGGGAGCTGTGAAAACAGGAGGCTCATCTGCATCCTCCACAGATATCTGCACACATGAAAACATGAAAACACCAACAAGAAACAAATGCTTCTGTAATGTTTGCCATTTTAAAACATGAAAACAAATGAGCAAACCATGCTCTTCTAAGCTGATTGCGCTCACAATGAAATGCATATGATTGACTATTCTGCCCCTGTTTACAGAAACACTTTACACATACCTTGATGGTGGCCTCATCCTTGTAAGGTCCCCAAGCAAGAAATCGAGAATCTATGTATGGGTTGGACCCCTCCACCTTTAAAGAGTACGACCTCTTTGTCTCAAAGTCCACTTGCTGAAAAAAATTGAGAAAATGAATTGTCATTACTTCACTTTGAAATGTAATAGCAGCTGTAAATGAACACAAACCTGCTGCCATTCTTGCTTATACTAAAGAACAGAAATAATATCCATCCCCTGCAGAAGCTGAATTGGTTTTGCAAACTGCATGGCTGTTAAACGCTATGCTTCCATGTTATGGTAGGTGGAGCTGTTGCCACATGAATTAATCATAGGTGCCTCTGATGTCCAGCCATAAAAATTAAATAAAAAGACTGAATTTAAGGTATTCCTGGTGTGTGATAATGGCATGATATAAGTGGAATTAAATTAATCATTTGATTACTTTTGTCCTAGCTGCTTTCATCATCAGACAAAAACAGCAGTGATCTCTATTTCTCAGGGTAGACTTAGGCAGAACTGTAATTGTTAAACCTTGATATAGCCGAGGGTGGACAGGCCATCTGCTGTCACGTATGCAGCTCAACTGAGTCGCCCCACTAAGTAAGCAGTTCTTTTCTCATTATTCGACCTCTGTCCTGTAGGTGGCAGCAATGCGCTTTATAGTTATGCCATCTGCCAGTGGGGCCCATTTGTGGAGTACAGGAAGAAGTTTTTCCTAAAGTATTTGAAAATGGATGGTGTTACAAAAAAAAAAAAAGAAGGAAAAGCTGAAGAGGCAAGGGAAGAAAGAAGTGACATTTAAAAGTTGAAGCTGCTAAATGCTGCAAACATAGTGAATTGCTCTGGAGAGGCAAAGCCAGCAGCAGCTGTGCCACAGTGACAGTTCAGGAAGCGAGGTGATGATGATGATGAGGGACAGAAAAATGAGCCGGTGGACGTTGAGGTCTGCCGCTCCAAACAAGAACAGAATATTTATGATTAACTGACTGCACAGATGATGTTTTGAGTTGGACTTTCTCTCTCAAAAATGTGTTAAACATTTTTTTTTTCTCCATTTCAAATAAAATAAAGACAAGCTGCTTTCGAGACTGCAATGAAAGAATGGAGGAGCTTCACAACAAGAGTCTAGCATCCAGATTGTTAAGGCATCTTGACCGGCATTTGACCCAGTGTCCCAGTTTTAAAATGTAAGAGATATTCAAAAACTGCTTTATTTTTGTAGAACTTTTTTTTTTTTTTTCTGCTTTCATGTCATGAAATGTACGGTGGCCCTGAAGAGTGCAAACTGCAACTACAAATCTAAAAAAGCGATAACTACATTATTAAGAAAAACACAATTACATTAACCTACGAGGAAGAAATTGGGGTAGCATTGTGAAACATGAAGGACATAAGCCCGTTTAGCCCGCCCATTTGACCCACCCGGAAGTTGCATACGTCTGAACAATAGATCAAAGCAATCTTTTAAGTGTGTCTTCAGTGTCCATAAACTAACTGTGAAATTCGTTGATTAGTCTTGAGCATATCAAGTATCACCTCGTGCGTATGTCCTGATTCAAAATATTCTGGATAGCGGCTTGGCTATGTTTGGGCGCCGACAATATCCATATTTTCAAAACAGACGCAGCAGGCAAGAATGACTTCGGTTCGACTGTCTCTCGGTTGGATTCAGCGTGTGTTGCGGTTCGGTTCATGCGCTGCTCCTTTTCTCATAGGCGAAGCGTTTACACTCCAGAGCAGAAGGTGGCGGTACCTCGCGACCAAAGCCACCACCAGTAGTAAACAAGAAGAAGAAGAAGAAGAAGAAGCCCGAAGCAGTGTAGCCGGGTGTAGCAGGGAAAAAAGTCAGTTGTTGTGGAGAATTGTGTGGGTATGGCGAGTGGGAAAGAACAGGCCTTGGAAGACGTGCCAGCAGCACTTTATAGGTCTGCTGTATGGGACCACTTTGCATTTAGAGTGACCTCACGATGGCAGAAGAAAGAAAGTTGTGGATAAAAGTGCAGCAGTGGTGCAACGACGTGCAACACGTTTTGTTTATGCTAACAGCAACATGACCAACATGTCAGGCTAACTCCGAAATCCCACATACTCCGTCCAGCGCTCCGCCCGGCACTTGGCTCCAGACCGGCTGCTCAAAGCAAAGCCTACAGCCTCCACTGTGGCTCACGTCTGCTCCCCTCTGAGTTCCTTGGAGATGCGTACTAGAGCATGTAACCTTCACGGAAAGATGATTAAAATGAAAGCAGCAAAACATGTGCGGAAATAATCCAGGGTTTCAAGCGAATCATTAAAAATAATTACAATTCATTATTTATTTATTTTTTTTCATTAATTTCATTAAAAAAATTCATTAATGTTTATAATTTTTATTATTTTTTTGTATTTTTCGGTGTAACAATAAACATATACTGGGACCGAACCGAAAGCCATGACCCGCGAACCGTGAACCGAACGGGCGAACCGTGGATTTTGTGAACGTTCCACCCCTGATATATATATAAATAGTAAATAAATAAATCTTTAAATTAATAATTTAAAATTCCGATCGTTGCTAGCTTAACTTAACTTTTTTCTGTTAACATTTTTCTGTAAATGACCAATCAGAGGACAGAAAATACTGACATAAGGGTGGGCCCTCTAGATGGCCCAGTGGGGGCATATCTGAAATCTGATTGGTTGAAGAAAATAGCCCTTGCTAACAGAGGCTGAAATCTGATCGGACAAAAAATATAGCAACAATATAAATATACTGGAAGTGCCGCAGCCATGGATTGTTTGGAATAAATAAATACATAATACCAAATTAAAGTTTAGGTTATGAATGTAGGTCAGTGTTTCTGATAGATTTTAGGTCAGCTGTGAAGGCCTTGAAGGCCACCAATATAAAAACAGTAATGCTTAGTTGCTACAGTTCATCATGTCTATGGAATAATAACTCTCATTGTAATTAAAAGTGTCTTTGCAAGTAGATGCTCACACTCACATCTGTTTTCATGCTTGATCTGATGATGCCATTTTAACTTGAAAGTGTTATCTATGTATGCAAAGCAGTATGTGCGTGTGCATGCATGTGAGATCATGAGGTTTAGATTCGTCCCAAGGGAAATCAAAACCTTTTGTGTCCTGAAGAGATCATCAAAAGAAATTAAAAGCAAGCTCGTACCTTTGCACGCTCACATGCATGCACACACCCTCATGCATGCATACACACTTTTAAATCCGCACTATGAGTAGCCGTTACTCATCTCTCTATTCTCTCCTTCTCATAGACAGACACACAGGGATGAGCTTTAATCAACTATTCTCTTTTAACTGTGTCCTGACGAAAGCAGTCTACAGAATATGAAGGAGCCTTGTGTGCAAGTGTGTGCGTTAACTTCAGGGAGAAAGAGGGGGATTATTATGAATATCATCATATCAGACTGATTATCAAAAGAGGGAGAGAATAAGAGGGTGGTGACAGGATGAGAGGGAGGCAGGGACAGAAAAGAGAAAATAAAAAAAAGTTGGTCACATCTTTGCTTGTTTTTT
>JAGKQL010000051.1:1728785-1741467 GCA_018398635.1 Cyprinodon brontotheroides
TATATACAGTATATATACATCATCAGTCATATTTACATCTCTTTTAATCCTTTTTTTTTTTCAAATCAGCATCAAAAAACACATCTTTGTAAGATTTCACTTACCAAATGAGGATCAAGTAACAAACCTTAAGAATTGTCAAAAGCTGCTCACCTAAACCCCTGATCCACCAACAGAGGGCTGCCTACTTGTAGCTTGTTTGCAAGAATCTGTTTATGCAACTTTTTTTTTTTCGTTTTTTTGTAGTGGCAGGAAACCAACGTACAAGTGTGTTACTACAACCAGTAAGGCTAAAGTGAGAAAGTTGGTCTTACTCTGGGTAATAATATTGATATCAAAACTTGTTTTTTTTCATTTAGAACTTTTTAAAACTGCTATTATATTGCAAAGAAATACATTTCATGCCCTAAATTTGTACTACGCTGCTTTTCTCTGTACAGACTGATATTTGAAGCCAGATAAACTTTAGTATTTAATTATCTAGAAACACAAAGAGGTAGAAATGTATCTTTACTTTGCTAATTTAGGCATAATTTTGGTTGAAATAAATAATTTTAGTTTTTCCCTAAGAAAATCTGAATATAAAAAAAAGAAGGACCCATAAAAGAAGGTCATTTATTTAAGGACTGTGGGTCCACAAAAAAACTCAAATCAATGGTTAGTAATGAATATGCCTTTTATTCTAGATTAGGCCTCTTTCTGTTTTAGGTACCGCTTCATTTGGGAGATTGCTTCTCTGTTAGATACTGGCCCCAGTTTGTCCTACTGAGCAAGTTGCAGTCTGACAGCCACATCATAGAGCTAACGTTTGTGGACAACATTTGTTTCTTCTTTTGTTTGTTTGAAATGTGTTTTCTGAGGACATGCTCCTCTGAGTTCCATCAACAATCAGCTGCCATCCCTGGCTGCTAGCAAAGCTGCAGCTTTCATGGCATCAGGAAAAGGGTTGGTAATCCCTCATTATTCAAATAGAGTTGCTGAAAGTGGCCCATGAGAAACTGTCATGACTGAAGCAGATGGTGCAGGCCAGTCATCCTGTCCGTCCTAATGGGAAATGAGAGATGTCTTACAAATTGCAGCTCTACCAGGACAGCAGTGCATTTGAGCTCAATGATACGTGGCTAAAAGCGTTAACTCCTCACACACATGAATGTTTATCATCTACTCACGGTCAGTGGAATCAAAGTGAGGGGTAAAAAAGGGGCTGGCTGCTTTTTTAAAATTAAAAAATGATGGAACTCTGGACATAAATCAAGTTCTCCTTTCCCACTGGACAAAAAACTGTTTAAACCCGGGAACAATCGTCTTTTAGTGGCAGTAGGAACAGCTCACTGACATATGTCTACCTGGTTGAAACGACTCGCCTTGGCTCTGATTGTGATCTGATCGTGATCTAAATTACGTGATAGCATTGAACGTGATGTACGGATGTCAACACACCGCGCAAGCCACGTCTGATTTAACAATATTTGATAAACATGGCACAGCACTAGTAAGAGGGATTAGGAAAGATGATAGAGCGAAACAATAAAGCACAATTACTATACACTAGCTTCCTTCCATGTTGCTCTCCATTGTTTACTTTCCTGATTTCTGTCCAATGGTGACATCATCAGTGCTAACCCTGCTTTATAGTGCCACCAGACACGCAGCCGTGGTGAGACAGAGCCTGAGATTAGAGCCAGCTTTCTGCCAGTGGGAAATGCTGGTTGTAAGTGGGTCAATCCATGTTTGAAAAACATGTG
This sequence comes from Cyprinodon brontotheroides, assembly GCA_018398635.1. Taxonomy (NCBI): domain Eukaryota; kingdom Metazoa; phylum Chordata; class Actinopteri; order Cyprinodontiformes; family Cyprinodontidae; genus Cyprinodon; species Cyprinodon brontotheroides. Next base: position 1,730,531 of record JAGKQL010000051.1, read on the forward strand.
TAAACCCGCTATGTTAAGAGAGAAAGAGGCTAAGAAGACACTCACAGGAATAAACATGTTCACAGAATAACGGCCTATTTTGTCTGTAGCAAAGACTAGAGGTAATGAATCCAGAAGTCCTTTCATTCTAATCTTGAGGGTCTTAAACCATGCTCGTGTTTTATTTGCAAAACTATTGCATAAAAGAGCTAGATGTGATGTATGTCAATTGCAAATAATTAGTCAAAAAAGAACTAAATGATTCTAACGCAATGTCTACGCATTTTACTACCGAAAAAATAATTTACTGCACCTGCTTACAGTTAAACCTGCTGCTTTTATTGTAAGTTTAACTTTTAAAATAAATTGTTTTAAGGGCTATTTTGAATTGACGATAACACGTAGGACTGTGCAAAGTATCAGGGGAACAGATAAAGCATGATTGGAGTTTTTCTGTGGGAGAGAAGAGGCCAACTTCCTAAATTCAATAAATGAATCAATCTATGTGTAACCTGGTTGTATTTCTCTTTTGTTATAATTACACAAAATGTTTTTATTTGGTTATTTGTATTGTTACACACCTGACTGAAACACCTGTAGAAAATCTGTCATTGTTTTAACTGTTTGATTTTAAGAGTGGAAGCCCCTTCTTTTTATTTCTTCTTCTTCTGTGGTATTGGCTTTAAATTGTTCGCACCCCTTAGACCCTCCCGTTTTGTCATGTTTTCCTGTGAGGGGTGTGTGCTATTTATTTTTCATCTGAATACATTCAGTTTATTTATAGATCTATTAAGTTAATTTTTGTTATGTACTTCTGTTTTGTGTAGGCAGCCTTTAACACGATTGTTTTCTTGTGTATTGTTCTCCTCAGGTACAATAAATTGAGAAACCGCCCTTTTAAAGAAAAACTGTCACTGCCTGATCACTTAATAAAACCAGTACAATGTAGGAAGGATCTGGTTACATATGCTGATATGTGTCAGGTTAGATAAAATGATCTTTTTGATCCATATAGAAATAGGTTGATGTGTTATCCCTCCAAAAGAGAAAATACTTATACGATATTTTGTGTATAAGATTTTCAATTTCGATTATATACTTGTTTGAGTTCAAATAAATAATTTTGTATAATTTTCATTGCATGAAATAAATTTAATTATTGAATTACAATTCAATAAATGAATTTAAAAGATGGCGCTATTACGCTTTTTGTTACTTACTGTGTGCGCTGGTAGTGGATTTAACAGAGGAGAAATATTTTGAGCTGACTTGAGTTGGCTCTAAACCTGTTCCCGACCAAGTGAAGTTCACTGGGTCAATTTCCACAGGAACCAACTCAGACTGAGCGCTAATCAGCTGTATGAGACCAAAATGAGAACAAATAAACAGTGCATCCAGACTAAGGCTAAAACATCTAACTTATGGTGTGTTCACACCAAATGTGTTTTGGGAATCAAAATGTCTGATTTACATGCAAAGTCTACAGGGGACGGCGTAGAAGTCCAGCGGTTTGAGCACTGGAAGAGGCGCATCCGAGTGCTGTAAAACAGTTTAGAGATGTTATTTAGAAAAATTAACAAGTTATAGTTACTTTGCCAAAAACATATTTATGCTGGTACTTTATCTAAAATGTCAGGTAATTTGAATAACTCCTGTAATCAGAACTTTAAGTGAAATATTCAAAGCTTCATATTAATTAATGAATATTAAAAACATATTCATCTGAAACATGACATGTCGGTACGTGATGTTGGGCAAAAGAGAATAATTATGTAAAGCGGATTACGTTTTTTGTTATAATAGAAAAAGAGTTAAGCAGATTAGATGTTTGAAAAAATTACATTTTTGAACAATGATGGTCTGGAATTTGTTACCTATGAAGCAAAAAAACAGAAAAAAATACATTTCAAAAAAAAAATCCGCAAAAAAATGTATTTGCAATAAATTCACACAATTTTTCTTTAGAAAGGATGTGACTGAATCAAGCTCTGCTCCTGCATCTCTTTCCTCAGTCTGTGTTCAAGGGATGCTGAACACCTGGACATTGCAGATCCTAAGCCAGTCAAAATGACCAAAGCCTACCTCAGCTCTTTGCTTGTGAATGGGTGAATCTTTAAAACAGGAGTTTAAGTTTAATTTAAATGTTTTCAACTCTTTTTTTGTGCAAGTACAAAGAAATGGAAGTTATGTGAATTTTTAAAATGCAAAGCTCAGCCACAGCCAACTACTGTTAACTTATGCCTTATTTATGAGTTACCTGTATTGCTCTGGGGCAGATTAATTACAGTTTTGATAGAGGAGAAAGGAGCATTATTCACTATTATCACTAACTCATTGTCATGCACACTACAGGTGTCGAGGCTGGAAGGAGAGCCCTTACCTCTAAGCCTGCTTCAGCACAGAACTGAAAATGGATCAGTTATGCATAAGGTTGTGTGGTTACTGGAATTAAATTCAGCTAAAGATTTTCCCCAAACCTTCAGAGACCACAAACGTTGTTAGAACTACCTATAGTTTGTAGCATAATATATGATAGATACTCAATATAACAAAATATAATCTTTATGAAAATAAAAGTATAAATAAACTCAGTGAGTTTTACATCCTATCCAGATGTAATCGCTGTTTATTTAACATGTTTACATTAATTTCACTCAACCCTGATTGAAATTAACCTTTGGATAGAATCAAGTGGTTTTACATGCATCTTGTTTTCATCCTGATGTTCATCAACATGCATCAACACAATTAAATTTTCTTTAATATAAGCACAGCTTCTATATTGGGCTTTCTAAACGAGCAATTACAAATATTTTAATTAATTTTACTGGTGTATGCAGCAAAATGTCAGCAGAAAATGAAAAAAATAAATAAATGTTACAAACATTTCTGGTAAGCAAGCTAAGCTAGAGGTTTAGAAATTCCACATTCATATTTCCAGAGCTTTTAGCCCTTTTTGGCCAGTTTTTACGGTTTAAATGAAAAAAAGATGAATTGATGGGGAACTAATATATACATGGATGGTTTGATAGGGATAGATGAATGTATAACCTAGGCTATAAAATAAAGCCTGAGAGTAAATATTCGCCCCCAAACACCAAAATTTGTAATTCTACATTTTTTTCCCGAAGTCTACCAACCTGTCTGACTGGTTTTCTGTTTAAACAAATCTAGAATGTTCTGTACATTTCTCTCCCCATCATCTCTTACCTTCTTGATTTTGATAACAGCCTCTCGGGTCTCTGAGTCGGTTGACAGTTCAAACATGCTCATTCCATCTCCATCGATGAGGCGGTAGTTAACAAGTCCGTTGTCTTCAAGATCAGGGTCTTTGGCCTTAAGGCGGCCAACCTCCTCTCCTGGCACCTTGTCCTCTGACACTGACATGGAATACACACCTGGTAGGAGCAAAAGAAAAAAGAAAATCATTTGCCTGGCTGGTCGCCGTGGTGACGGCTTGCTTTGGTATTCAACACCTTGGAACGTATTTGCAGGAGTCCTGCCCAGCTGCCAGCATGTTTGCTGGTTATGGCAGGGTCAGTTTTGGAGGGCAGCAGGGTATTAACTAAATATACCATCTGCCTCATATGGACCCAATGGTTATTAACATCTCCTCTGGTGTTAGGCGTATGTGTGTGTGTGTGTGTGTGTGTGTGTGTGTGTGTGTGTGTGTGTGTGTGTGTGTGTGTGTGTGTTTTTCAGAGAAAGAGAGAGATAGAGATAGAGAGGGGGGGGGGTGAGAGAGCACAAATATCTTGATTTTCAGAAAGCAGGAGCACTCATATGTTTGTTACCATTCCTTATCTTACCTTTGTCATCCTACTGTTCTGCCTCATCCTTCTATCTCTACTCATACATTTTCTACTCTCATTTTCCTTCAATCTCTGTTTCTCTTGTCATAAAATGATTCCCTACTATTGAACCGATCATCTCCTTTCTGTAGTTTGCCCCACACCCCTCTACCTCGCCTCCACCCACTCTTGGATTTTAAACAGGAGTTATTTCGAGTTGCGCATCCTTAAAACGTTTATCCTGCTCACCCAGTTGTAAGCTATCTTTTGAAATATGAAGTTTCTTTAGTCATGTAACATCTAAGAAAATGCATTCAGAACATCAAATAGAAATATTCCATAAAAACAAGACATGTAACTTAAATTCCCACCATCTTAAAGGTTTTTACTTTTCTTCAACACTCTGAATCGATTCCTTCCAAATCTAAACTAACCTTTCATCTCTTTATTTGTACCTGCAGTATTGATGACAACATACTGACTTTTTGTTTTTTTGTAAACAGAAACGTTATCACCATGATGATCAATGTAATATTTACAAGTGTGCAGAAATAAATGAGTAGAGGACAAAGCACTGTCTCAGGCCTTTCTCTCGCTGTTTCCCTGAAGCTTTCCTGGAGTGTAAAACCATCATGGAAGCCACCATCATGGCTCATGTCTAACATATTTATCAACTTTACTTCGTTAAGGATGGCGTCGGCTTGTTTAGGTTTCCTAGGTGTCCTAAGGATCCTGCCCATCTCTACAGTGCTTTTTAAAATTTTCCCTCCTTAGTTCCCTTATTGAAATAATTGCTTGGTTTGTCAGTGAAACACTAACGTGACTAATGCATCAATAATGTATCATGTGCCGCTGCCAACAGCCGTACCTCGCCCCATGGGAGAGAGAGAGAAAATTGAGCCAGACAATTGTTATTAAGAACCTGTTGACATTGCTCCCGGGGTTTCAACTCGGCATGGGTGTGGAGCTCCACATCCATGCCCAGATCATATTGAGGTAAGATAAATAAACAATAAAAAATATTCAGAAAAGAATTGGAGGCTGATGTGGAGCTTAAATCGTAGATTGTTGCTGTCCCAGATGAGGCGCCAAAGCAAATTTTTTATTAGCTTATGAAATACCAACAACAGACCCGTCAGTATCTCTGCATTCTGTATCTGTTCCATCGTCCAACCCCTCTCCATCTCTCATTTTCTTTTGCCCTCTCTTCTCTTCTCAATCTTTGCTCATTCTCACTTCTCCTCCCTTTCTTCCTCTAGTTCACTTTATGCCTTGCTCTCCGGTTCTCCCTACCCTTTTAGGTTAAAGCTAAATTTATTCTTCTCCCTTGCCCTTTTCCTCCTGCTCTTCCCCTGTTCTATCCTTGCTTGTCCTAAGCAGCTTAACTTCAGTGACTTTTGGCAGTTGACTTAAACATTATATGGCAGAACACAGAGCCAGCTTTGTGTACCTAACGACAGACAAAAATGTAGTGCTTATACAACACATTTAAATTTACGTTCCCAATCATCCCACAGCCGCAGAAATTACTTTCTCTTTTTTATGATGTTGTTTAGCATTGTATAATCCTTACTTAGAGACTAATGGGGTTTATGATTACAAGTGAAATAAACAGGAGGCTCACAGTGAAGTAGGGGTGGGTATTGCCAAAGAAGTGACGATTTGATTCGAATCACGATTCACAGGCCACGATGCGATTCTATCACGATGTATCACGATATTTCTGAATTATTAAGTATGCAAATATTTTCCTCCATGTTTTTGTTTTGAATGGGTTATCCCCGCCGAAATGTTTAGACAGAAGGCAGCGGCATATGCCAACACATTCTGGCAAGAGCTATTATCTGGCTTCGGACTTCGAAGTTGCATTACACTTTTGTCTTTTGGCTGGATGTTCGCGAAACCATTCATACTTTTATTTATTCATTTTCTAAATTAATAATCAATACTTGGCGCTAAGAATCGACAGTAGATCAATAAAAATTAGAATCACGATGCATCGACATGATGATTATTTTGCACACCCCTACAGTGAAGGGGTTATGAACAAGGGGGTGAGACCTCAGGCCGGGGGTCGAACCCGAGTCGGCCACGTCGAGGACTAAGCCCTCCATACATGGGTCGTATGTGCTAACCACTGCGCCATCAATATGCAGTATTCTAAAGTTTTTACAAGATTTGAAATAAAATTTGTTAAAGTACCGACCTGCATTTAAGATAAAAAAGACATGAGTTAAGTAAGAAAAAAAGAGAAAAACTTTTCTAATGACCAAAACACTAAATCAAACTATATATTCCAATAAAAAAAAAAAAGGAAATACTTGCAGGAGCAAGTACTTTTTGTGCTACACTTACTTTTTATTTCTACATTTGTACGCTGTTACAGAGTTGACATCTAACTTTCTAGAGTACTATAATTTCCCTATGATCCATTTCTCATGTAGTTTAAAGGGAAGCTTTGCAACAACTTATGCCAGGCAAGAAAGCATCACATTTACCGACTTCTTATTGCAGCTACAGGTTTCCAAGCTTGTGAAGCTGTGAGTGCCTTTTATCTAAAAACTTAGAGCAGCCTCTTGTTATAAATAAAGGCCTTAAATGAAGGACCTCTGAAGCCTGGGCCAGATTGCTGCGAGAGTGATGGCTTACTGATGAATACTCATAGTTGTTATTTTTCTGGCATGTTCTGTCACTGAAAGCAGTGAGCAAAATTACATTGGATTGAATTGGAATATTATTGTAAATATAGGCACAGCAAATAATATAGGAAAAAAACAGAATAAAAAAGTTCCAATGCACCCACTCTAAACCATGTGGAAAGCCTGTTGGTACGAGTTTAATCTTTTAAACTGGCAAATAATGAGCTAATATCAAATTAAAAGTAGATGAAAGCTTTGGTATTTTAATGTAAATTAAGTACAAGGTAACTCTGCAAGAACATTTTCATCATTTCGTCAACATTCTTGGTTGATCGTGTAATCGTATAAATGAAATGTCTTCAGTGAAACTTTTTAAGCAATGGCAACGATTCATTTATAAGCGATGTTGTAAGTAATGTCCGGCTGTGGACATAAAGTGAATTTAAAAGATAAAAATCAAGTCTTGAATAATAAGACTGGTACTATGGTAGGTAATCTTTCACTAATATTTTTACAAGCTCGGATGGACCAGTTGTAGCCTTACATAGATGCTTAGTTTGAATTCAGCGGCTGTGTACTTGGAAGGCCAGATTCATCGGCCAATTATATCCAATCCGAACCGTTTAGGGGCTGGTTCGGATTGGAAGACTCCTCGTTATGCGGCTGACAAATGCAACCTTCTTTTTCCAGTTTTGAAGGACGTGTCGGGTGTATCCTACGTAGCCTTCGTATCGCGTATTTCCAGAAAGCCCGCTGCTCCGTGCTCAAAGGAAAAAGTTAAATGTTGCCAAACAGTGGTGAATATTGTAAGTGCAGTTTAATGTAATACAATTACACAAATAGTTCCATCTGAAATTAATGCAAATACTTTTTTTTTAATGGTTATTGACTCAGATATGTGGCAGGTAATGTTTGGTTTATTAAAAAGATTTATTTATCTCTGTTCAATAGGGGTTGGCTGACATTTATGCTGAGATTCTAATATCTGCAGTGTGGAGACTATAAATCTGATATTCGTGACATTCGTGGTACTGTGGCTGAAGCTGCTTGAAAATATTAGGACCCAGAACAGTAGTGAGAAGTCCAGTATCCATTCTTTGCCTGCTCAACTGTCACAGTTGCTATGTGACAGAGCTTATGGGCGGATACAGCTGAAGAAGGCTGGACATGTTTGATCCAGTCAAAACTCTTCCAGCCTCCATATTTTCACAGACCCCCAAGGACCCAGTTCAGGTAGACCAGGGCCGTTTCTCAATATGCATTCTTGAGCGTTCCCGTGTGCTTGTGACACGTCATCAGCCTCAGCCAGAGCACTGTTCCAATTGTCGAGAACGCCAGACCTAGAACGAACCAAATCCCTGGATATTGTTCTCGCCCCGCCCTCTTTATTGAGTACGCATCAGAGCAGACTTATCCGTTCTTGAGACTGACAGCTGTCCCAGCATGCACTGCGGCAGCAGCTTTCAATGGAGCGCTCCATTGAAAGTTAAAAGTTCTCTTTTCTGTTGCTGTTGTTCAATAAAAGTTTGTTTGAAGATGATTTGAGGCGAGAATATTATACTTTAAAGCATCACTATATGGTCCTTTTACCTATTTAATGCGTAATTAAAAAAAAGATTTCTGAAGTTGAGAGGACAGCGGCAACCAGCAGAGCTCCGAAGCTGACGGCAGCCAGGACTAACTGCAGCCGGTCTGCAGCAGCCCTCTCTGCATAGCCGTGTGTGAAGGACCACTGGCTCTGATGGTGATATTTTTTGTTTTATTTGGCAAAATGTTCATTTGATTTGTGTTTATCTGACTGTGTTCATTATTATTCCCCCCCAAAATAAAAAAAGTCAGAATTCATTATTATCTAAAGACTATTATTAACAGCGCAGGAGGTGAAATGCAGCTCAGAAAGAGCTGAAGTGTGAGTGGCGTCCGCGAGTGCACTTCTGTTCAATCGACCCATTTTCTCCTGTTCTCTCCAAGAGTCAGACTTTCCTGGGTTCTTCTCAATACATACTTGGCGAGGACACAAGTCTGTACTCGCGTTCTGAGTGAATTGAGAAACGGCCCAGGTCCTTGGAAGACGCAGCCTCTGAAATTGAACATACCATCAGAGCACGTCACAGCAAGGAGAGGCAGGGAAGTTGTTCCAAAGAACGGTTTTAGTATGCTGGAGTAAATACTCAGTCATCCAGCTCATAGGCATTCCAAAAAAGTTAAAAAATAAAATATAAATCCACTGGACTTTGTTTCCAAGTTTGAAGACATTTTACTTCAATTTTTTTTATATTGAAAAATGCTCCTGGATTGGAAGCGAAATGTCTTCAAACTTGGAAACAAAGTCCAGTGGATTGTTTTTTAACTTTTTTGGAAGGGTTTTAGTAGTTTGCCAGTTTGGCAATATTTTAGTTATAGCAAGTCAGACAAAAAACAAACCACAGTGATTTGTAAAATATGCCGGGAGCCGGTAAAACCAAAGTCTGATAACACAACCAACGTGTTTTATCAGCTTAGCCACGATAATGACACGTCTTAGGTCAGAGCTCTCCACTAATGTGATACTGGAGCCAGGCTTATAGAAGGTCAGAAGACTCTGCCTGCAATCATATCATAAGACAGAAGACCCCGGTCCCAGTAACCATACTGGTTCTTCTGTCTTCACTATTTTTAAAATAGAAAAGACAGAAATAAAGAAATAAAAAAAGAAAGAACCTGTGGAATATTGATGAAAAAGCAGGAACATAACATTAATGACAGTTCTTGAGAAATAAAATGTTCAAAGAAAAGGCTGCAGATATCATTCAAAAATCAATTCTCTTTAACAGCTTGAAGAAAATCACCTGTTTTTTGTCACTGTTTCTGTTTCAATAAGACTTAGGGACTTATGGAGTGCTTGCTTGAATTCAATTAACAGTATTCAATTTGAAAAACCCACACAAAGAAAGAAGGAAATTATAAGAGTTTTATTATTGACAATGATTCAAGTCTTTAGCACTCAAACTAAAGCTGGAAACATTGGTGGTAAAATTGACTTTAATATGCATGAGCTAATGGATAAGAACAGGGAGGAATCCCCCCCAGGCATGAAACTGTTGGAGGAACATAGAAGGTTCTTTCTATAACTGAAGGTTCACATGCTTGTGCTTCAATGGTGAAGCCCATCCGCCTGATGCCAGAGCTTCCCTTGAAAAGATGTCTGATGCCAGAGCTTGAAACTGAAAAGATGGATGGCAGCTAGAATATGGAGCAGGTTCGCATGAACCTCCATAATGAGCAAATGTGAAGGTGGAGAGAAATAAACTTCCCTCAGGGAAAAGTCTTCTGTCGGACTGACTGGGGATGCCTGGTGAATCCGCTATAGACAGAGGAGACACTTCCCCAGGGACCAGGGAAACAGCGGCATAGAGTGAATCCAGATAGAGCTAGGTAACGACAGTGGAGAAGGGGAAGGAGGACGGTTGATTCAGGGTCAAAATGTGACTACATCTTTGAACAATTCCAAGATAATTCAACCGTGACTCGTAAATTAAACAGCAGATAAATGTTTAAATACCAGCTGGCAAGATGAGCAAAGATGGTTAAATAATGTCTGGCTCAATTCTGCTGACACGGTGGATGAGCTGACGATGCCTCTGTAAACACTGACGGCTGCAAAGAATCACAACTAAAAGGCAATCCAAAAACATATGCTTCAAAAGAAACAATGAAATAAATCTGCATTAGTCATTTCAATATGAATACAGATCTAAAACTTTTTGTTTTCTCCTTGGCCCCCTGGGCTCCGCTTAGATCCGCCCCTGGATCTGTGAGACTCAGTGTTGCCTCTGGAGAACAAAGGCTGGGAGAAATGTGTGCGATACCTACAATCCAACACACTTTGTTTGGTTTTTGAAGGATGAGAGATCATGAAACAGGGATGGAAAGAAAACGTGGAAAAACAAGCCTCGGAAAAAATACACCTCAACTGTAGAAAGTCAGGGTCAGGTGACTTTGAGCTGAAAGCAGATGGGAGGGGTTGAGCTGCATGCTGGATGATTGAGGGAGCAGATGACAGAGGGAGTCCAGGTGTGGTGGGCTGGGAACCACTAATCCCTGCAGGTGTGCAGAGAGAGAGGCAACGGAGAGGCAAGCTTGTCCATGGAGGTGATGCTTTTAATGGAAACTAAAAGAGGTGCAGGAGGAATGTGAGCGGGCCTGGAAGACGGCTTGCCTGAGCGATCTGGGCTGAGACTAACCCAGAGCAGGAGGAAAATTCCCCAGGCTGGTAACTGAGCTAAGAAGAACGGGAGTGACCTTAGAGACGCACCGGCATGTGAACTGGGCGGTAGAGTGTGCTGGAACCTCAGCCATCCATCCAATCCATCCATCCATCCATCCATCCATCCATCCATCCATCCATCCATCCATCCTTCCATCCATCCATCCATCCATCCATCCATCCATCCTTCCATCCATCCATCCATCCATCCTTCCATCCATCCATCCATCCATCCTTCCATCCATCCATCCATCCATCCATCCATCCATCCATCCATCCATC
>JAGKQL010000051.1:1753665-1767109 GCA_018398635.1 Cyprinodon brontotheroides
AGCACTGCTGCCTTGCAGCAAGAAGGTTCTGGGTTCGGTTCCCGGCCTGGGGTCTTTCTGCATGGAGTCTGCATGTTCTCCCTGAGCATTCGTGGGTTCTCTCCGGGTGCTCCGGCTTCCTCCCAAAGTCCAAAAAGATGACCGTTAGGTTAATTGGCTTCTCTAGTTTCTCCTTAGGTGTGATTGTGTGCGTGAATGGTTGTATGTCCTATTTGTCTCTGTGTTGCCCTGCGATGGACTGGCGACCTGTCCAGGGTGTACTGTGTTACATGCAGGCCTCCTAAGTCCACGTCAAACTTTTTTAATGATTTTACTGACCTCCTGTCTGTGATATGCGTTGATTATGACTGTTTAATTATAGTTGGAGACCAGGGGCGTGCATACATAGACACTAGGTGGTGCTAAAGCACTAGGAAGTTTGCCCTTTATCAAAGAAAATGCCCTTTTGAAACTCGTTTTTTTATTATTATTAATATTATTAAGATTTTACTGAGGTCGGTTTTGAAATGATCTTTTGAAAACCTGAGCCATTAAAAAAGACTGAAACAATGCCCCGAAATGAGACATCTCCTTGCTCACACCCGACCAGCGTGTCTCTCTCTCTCTCTCCCTCTCTCTCTCTCTCTCTCTCTCTCTCTCTCTCTCTCTTCCTTTGTTACGTGACCTCGCGGTTGCCCGCAGGGCATGCCAGATGCGGCATTATAGCAGTTCAGTAAGCGTCTTCAGATAGCAGGAACGGTCGCTGACAGGCTGCTTCTCGCCAGCCCCAGCAGCCAGGTAATATACAGATCAAGCAGACCATTTTGTTGTGCATTAAACAAGCCCCATTCGGCAGCACCAAACACGATTTTAATGACTGGTCACCTGATAAAACTAGTTGTCTCTTTGTAAGATGCTATTTCATTTTGCATTTTATGTCCATATTTTTATCTTAAGTGTATATATTAGTCTATTTTATTGCATGACGATACCCACAGTTTTTAGATATTTTTATAATTTTATTTACCTATTCTATATTATATGTTTCCATGTTGCACGACAGCCCACAAAAAATTCCTAGTTTGTGAACCCTTCACTAACAATGGCAATAAACCTAATTCTGATTCTGAAAGTTTTACACTGTAGCCTGCCAAGTCAATGACAGATAACGGAGGACTCCACCACATAGGCTACAATAATTTATAGGTAGAGTTTGCACTGCAAATCTACGGAAGAGGATTAGGGCTACTGAAAAAAAAAATAAGTTAACTGATTTTTAAATTTTATTTCAGTTTAGTGGGGAAAAAAAGTCAGTATTCTGAATTAAATTCTTCAGGAGTTCTGACTCAGTCTGAATACCAAAGTCAGAATTTGAGACAAAAGTCAGAAACGTTTCGCCAGATAGGTTTTTAAGCTTATAGGGGCAAACACAAACAACACATTTTGGTCTCTTTATTGTCTTAATTCGTATATTGATTTAGTAATTGCAGCACAATGCCAAGAAAGGTAGGTAAGCTATATTGAAAAACCTTAAAAGCTGTTCACATTTTATTTTTAAGTGATTTGTGCAGCAGGAATTGAAAATAGCTATTATTTTGTAGGCTACCATAAGTCACATCCATGTGACAAGACTTCCAGTCATGTTGCCCTAATAGCCCATTATTTTAAAACCCCTGAATGTGGGCATATATTGTTAAAGCTATTATTATTATTATTATCATTATTATTGTCATGATGGTTATTATTATTATATTGTAGCCAGTCACAGCAGGGAAGCTCTATACCATCAACATCTACCAGGACAGGAGATGAGGAAGAGTTCAGGGAAGACAGAGACAGAAAAAGACGAGGATGAGGGAGAACAGATGGGTGAGGGAAAACAGGGAGATGAGAAAGATGTGAGAAAGATAAGCAAGCAAGCATACTACTTTAAAGTAGTACGCTTTAGTCTGTTCTGTTGGTGATGTGACTTTTTTCCATTGAAAACTCACGTTTAGAGAATGTTACAAACAAAAGTCAAATTTCATTCAACATGCGTGTATTTTTTTTTTATAATTAAGTGTTCCACGTGCGCTAAAAAGTGCCCTCCCTGAGCACCTGCCCCCCAAAATGTCTGTTGCACGCCTATTGTTGGAGACTTTAACTTTCACGTTGACAACCCTGAAGACAGAAGGGCAAAAGAACTGTGTGACACACTTAGAAACTTTGGTTTAACTCAACATGTTAAACAACCAAATTGAACAAACAGGGACATATTTTAGACTTGCACTCATCACTAAAAGTCTGAAGACTTCTAAAGTCAGTGTTACTGATGTTGCCCTATCCGATCACTTTTCTGTTACCTTTAAGGGCATCATTTCCAGTGACTCTTTTAGCCAAAGGGACATCATAAGAAAACGCACCTTTAAAGAATAGTACACCCAAAAAACATGATTAGCCTTCATTTTCTACTCACCTCCATGCTGAACAACACTCTGGAGTACTTTTTTGATATCATCTCAAATGCATCTGGAGATCTGGGAGGCTTTTGCTGCTGTCTGCCGACATTCAAATAATGGAGGTCCATGCGGCGCCCGAGACAGAAAGGTCCATAAAAGTCCACAAAAACGTGGTCAATATTCCTCCATACTGCTCGTCCAATGTAATCCAAGTGTCCTGAGTGGGTAGCATCCAGAATTTACTCGAAACGTGAAGTCATTTAGAATGTTTTAGAGCATAAACAGTAGTATAGGATTTCCTAATAGCGCCCCCATGCCACGATTCACGATGTGGACGAGCGGCAGACCAAACCGAAGAAAGTGCGCATTCAGCTGCCTGGTCTGCCGATAATGTAAGCGCGAGAAGCGCGAAAGTCGTGCTGTTTACCTGTGCAAAAGAAAGAAACAACGAAAGAAAAATGTCTGAGGACTTCAGTGTTGAGGAAGAGCATGAGTTCTTTGCCGAGCTGAATGTGCTGGTTTGGTCTGCCGGCTTAATTAACAAGAACATTAATAATACTTGTGCGTCATTTGCCACAGTCGACAAGCTAACAAATCCTCCTGTGTCCGTGGCTCCTGAACTCCACTCCACCCGGGCCTGCAATGAATTTGCTAATTTCTTTACTGAGAAAATCCTAAAGATCAGAGGATCAGTTTATACATCCATATCAAGTTCAGTACCAAAGTTGTCTCCAACTGGAATTGATCTTGACCAAATGTCCCAATTCAGCCAAATAAACTATAAAAGCTTAGAGGAAATCATTCAGCAGCTAAGTTCCTCCTCCTGCTGCCTTGATGTTCTACCCACAGCTTTCTTTAAGAAAGTTTTGCCTGTCATAGCGTCTGATTTGACTCAGATAATAAACACGTCCCTTCTGTCAGGTGTTTTCCCGCAGTCCCTAAAAACAGCAAATATCAAACCACTGCTGAAAAAGAACAGTTTAGACAAACTACTACTCCAGAACTACAGGCCCATATCAAACCTCCCCTTTATCAGTAAGATTATTGAAAAAGCTGTGTTTCAACAGTTAAACACTTTCTTAGATATGACCAGCCGCTTTGACGTGTTCCAGTCAGGTTTCCGTGCTCACCACAGTAACAGAGACCGCCCTTATCAAGGTGTTTAATGACATCCGTATAAATACAGACTGCGGAAGAACCACAGTGCTGGTACTATTGGACCTCAGTGCAGCATTCGATACTGTCGATCACTCCATCCTGTTAGAGCGCCTGGAAAACTGGGTCGGCCTCTCTGGTACAGCTCTCAACTGGTTTAAATCCTACTTAAAGGACAGGGACTTTTTTGTGTCAGTAGGCAACTTTACATCAGAGATGACAAAAATCACATGTGGGGTTCCCCAAGGGTCCATCCTGGGTCCCCTCCTATTCAATATCTACATGCTCCCTCTGGCTCAGTTAATAAAAAACAACAACATCAGCTACCATAACTATGCAGACGACACACCAGCTTTACATCACCATGTCACCAGGTGGTGACTATGAACCAATTCAAGCACTGAGGAAATGCTTAGAAGAAATCAATGCCTGGATGTGCCATAATTTTTTTCAACTGAATAAAAACCAAACTGTGAAGTAATAATCTTTGGACCAATAGAGGAGAGATCTAAAGTTAGCACACAGCTTCAGTCGCTTCAGCTAGTAACCACTGATCAGGCCTGAAGTCTAGGTGTAGTGCTGGATTCAGACTTGAACCTCCAAAAGCATTTAAAGACAATTAAAAGGTGGGCTTTCTATCACCTGAAGAACATTTCCAGGATTAAAGGACTAATGTCTCAGCATGATCTGAAAAAACTAATCCATGTGTTTATTTTTAGTCGAATTGATTACTGCAACGCTTGTTTTCACAGGTCTGCCTAAAAAGGGGATCAGACAGCTGCAGCTGATCCAGAACGCTGCTGCCCGCGTCCTCACTCACTAAGACTCAAGAAAGTAGAGCACATCACCCCGGTTCTAAAGTCCTTCCACTTGCTCTCTGTATCTCAGAGAATAAACTTTAAAATCCTTTCTGTTAGTCTATAAATCTGGCTCTAGCCTTGCTATCTCCAGACCACTCAGGTCTTCTGCAGACCTAGAACCAGAACTAAACATGGAGAAGCAGCATTTAGTTCCTATGCTCCACTCATCTGGAACAAACTTCCAGAAAACTGGAAAAGTGCGGAAAGCCTGAGTTCCTTTAAATCAAGACTAAAAACACATTTGTTTAGGATTGCCTTCCACTGTTCTAGTTAAACAGTTCAACTGAAACATCATTAGTTCAACATTTTTATTTTTTTTAGTCCAACTGCTTTGATTTTAATATCTTCCTTTATTTTCTGCATTAAAGCATTTTATTTTATTTTTTTCCTACTTGCTTTGATTCTGTTTTATCTTCCTCAGTCAGTTTAATCGCAGCACAGCACTTCCAAGACTAATGGTAGCCCAGGCTGCAGCAGCAGACGGGCTGACGTTCAGAGACATAGACAGGTATGGGGCATTGCAGGCGAACAAAGAAGCTTCAAACCTGATCCCCCATTCCAAAGGGGGACCCGTTCATCCCGGTTTCGCATTTCCGCATGTTTTCTGAACTAAAACCAGGCTTTGTTGGGCTGCTGGATAAAACCTGAACTAAACGTTATTTCTGGATGGTTTGAATTGAAAAAGCTTTCCTGAATGGAAGAGAAACGTCTTTAAATCCTTGAATCAGCTTCATATCAGCTTAACTTCTTTTCATTTTCGGCATACAGAAAGTGAGAATGGCTGAAAAGCCTCAAAAAGATGGTAAAACATTAACATCTATGGAGGGTCAGTCTGAAGAAGGACTTCAATCCTTGATGTATTTAATGTTAACAGTTACTAAGTATTAAACACCTGACCACCATAGACATGAATAATAAGTCAGTGACACGTCCAATTAAACCACGGAGGTCTGTAACCAATTCTGAGAAAGATGGAAATGAACTCTAAAGCAGAGCATGTTTGATCTCCTGATTATGAAGCAGGAAGAGTGTGAGAAAGGAATGAAGTTGGCTCCTCTGTTGCTAAGAAGAATGAGTTATATCCCTGCTCCTTTAGCAACTGCTAATGGTGAGGTCTGTGGTGAGGAGATTAACCTCTGGCTTCCCCTGGGAACGTTTCTGGGACTAGATGGAGATGCTGTTAACCTTTCCATGCCGGTGGCCTCTGGGGAAACTACAGCAAAGCAGACATTAGGCAGAACTCTTTTATTAATCAACTTGACATTGTTATTGGGTTGCATGCTCTGCTGTGGGGATGGTTATAGGGGGGGGGTATGTTATCACAGCAACCGCTTTAAATCTCAGCTGTTTTTACTAAAGTAGAAGAAAGGAAACTAAAGCAGCTTTGGGAGTACGGTATTATTATTATTTTTCCATTAGGCTGGCTGATGATCTCCACTGTCAGAAGAATCATTTCCAAAACGCACAGAAACGGCAGCAGAACCAGCGAG
This sequence comes from Cyprinodon brontotheroides, assembly GCA_018398635.1. Classification (NCBI taxonomy): domain Eukaryota; kingdom Metazoa; phylum Chordata; class Actinopteri; order Cyprinodontiformes; family Cyprinodontidae; genus Cyprinodon; species Cyprinodon brontotheroides. The sequence goes on from JAGKQL010000051.1 coordinate 1,759,588, forward strand.
GAGGAAAATCCCCGCCTAACATTTTAAGGGACGACGGAGTCGTTGATGGATGGCTTCGATGAGCGGCGGTCCATTGCTTCATATCCTCTAATAAAGCTTCACATGCTTCATCATTAGGATTAATACTCAGTATCACAGAGAACAGGGAGCGCTCCTTTCCTTCATGCTGAAGCATTTACAGGCTGCTTTTGGTCTCTTTTTTTCTCTTTTTGTTGTTTGAATAATTCAAGAAGTTAAAACTAAGGCTACGCTCCTACCAAGAGGCCTCAATGATCAATTCCAATTTTTTTCGCATTGTCGTTCTCATTTCCAGATATATGTAAGGTGACCAGATTTATGCAAACTAAAGGCTGATTTATGCTCAGAAACCAGGTTTTCTCCAAAAACTGTAGGTGACCGCAGACAGGAGGCCTCTGATTGGTCAAATCTACATCCGCTTCTACTCTATGCGTATTTCCCGTTTGGTTCCCTACTGGCTTGTTTTGTTTGTCTGACCGGCATTGTGGAAAATGGACCAGAAGATGGAGCAGCTGGAAGAGCGAGGTGCGCTACAATGCTGGGACCCTTTTTCCACCTGGATCCCCTTTCTTTTTGGCTCTCATGTCCCTCCATTGTCCCACAAACTTGCCCCCACTTCCTCAACACCTCGGCCATTATCTAGACCCACAGCTAGTTCCTGATTGGCCCTCTAAGCGCTGTGGCGTGACCAGAATAGCATAAGCGCAGACCACGCTTCAATATTCGGCCAGAAATAAAAAATATCTACGTCACGCTGCTGCGGGAAGACAACCAGTCTCTCTAATCTGGGGTAATTTCCAGGTTGTTGATGAAAATGAATAGATATCATGAAAATTAAACCTCAGACTTCCTGATAGTAAAGAATTACAACAGTCCAGCCTTGAAGTATCAAATGCATGGACTAGTTTCTCAGCACGAGTCTTGCCAAGTCTTATGGCTTGAAGACATATAAGTACAGACAATTTACCATTTGAATAGAGATGTTTAAACTTGAACAAAGGTTGGGAATAACTGTCTAATTCCTCCCAAATCATTTTAGGAGTGAGAATGACAACAAACTCACTTTAAGACATAAAACATTTAAACAGAGGTGCAGCATTCTGCATTAAAATTAAAGCGCTACATAAACTTATAAAACATGTAAACTGTTGCATACGGAGTCTAGGCTTCACCTGTGCAACAAAAAGCGAACCAGGATGTCAGGATTCATGTTTTCCCTAAATGTTGACTAAAATGCCCTCAAAGCAAAGCATTCATCATGATTTCCGTCACTTTTCATTTCTTATCTCCTCTGACAGAAAGCTCTCTCTATCCGCCGTGTTCGCCCATCAGCCGTTTATCTGCCTCCATCTCTGTATCCGTCTGCTGATATCCTGACCTTTCCGACAGCTGTTCTACCTGTCCCACATGCAACCCGCCCACCCCGGCCTGTGGCATTATCAGGCTGGCATTAGAGACGCGGCTCTGGGTGCCTGTGCCCTCATGCCACGCTGTTGACATTTGGAGCTCTGAAAGCTCTGCAGACAAACACGCTTCTCTCGCTCGTCATTCCCGCTCTGTCTCTGGCTGTCACGTATCACCGCACACGGATACACACTATGGGACAAGCAGAGGTATAAACTTCCTAATGGTTTCACAATTTTATGCATTTTTACAGGTGAACAAAGCAAACTCTCTTCATCATAAATATTATTTTGTTCTGCTTGATGAGCAGAACCTGAGCAGATATGTGGCTGTAGTCCAGTACGGTTACTGTTGCTTCACTTTTGCTTAACTTGGGACAAACATCAATTTCTACAACACATTATTACACATATTAAACTGCTAACATAGGAGTGGGAGAGCAATGGAGCAGGAGATCGACAGACGGACCAGTGTGGCTGATGCAACGCTCTGTTGTATGACACGAGTCCATATTTGCGTTCTTGTAAATTGAGAAACAATTCTATTCTTACTGGTTTGTTGTAAATTTTACAAATGACTGTGGTTCAGTTTCTGTCTGACTTGTTATAACGGAAATATTGCCAAACTGGAGCTACTATTACGTTTCGTTGGGACAATTTCCTCCACCTCTCCTGCTGCAATATCTTCATGTTGTCTTTGTTGTGGTTTGAGAGGGTTTGTGACGGCATACCTGGGTCCATGATTGTGATTGGTTAGGAGGAAGTGGTGACAGTAGTATCAACCTAATGAAAACGAAGGGAATGTTTATATATAACTATTGGTTGAGGGTTTTTTTTCCGAGTGATGAATATGTATTTTTGAGTACTTCAATATAGCTGCTTATTTTTTTAGTTCAGTAAGGGATGGTTCATGTTTTGTGAAATTACATTTGAAATCTACTCATGTTTTTTAAATATTAGAGAGTCTTGTCAGTTGTGCTTGAAGTTTTAAGGATTTGTAATATTTACTTTTAAGCGGCTGTCCTTTGTAAGCACCTTTAAAGGGTCATTACTTTTATTACCCCTTACAGGAAAACAGTAGGACTATAATTACTTTGACTGAGAAATTGTGGCTTTTACATAATGATGTAGATAAAAGATAAATACGAACATCATAACTTATTGACAGATAATAAAATTTAAGCTAATCAAATGAAAAAAAAAAAGTGATTACATTTCCAGTAAAACAAATTTGCAAACCTATTAACGAAACAGTCCTTGTTTTATAGCAAGAGGAAGTAAAAATTAGTTTATTTATGATCCAAAGATGGAGAGAACAATAGAAAGATACAGATTTTAGATTCATACGACATATTCAAATCCATAATGATGTATGGTAAACCTTTGTGTTAGAAAATAGATAACCAAAGGACCAAGGACTTTGGTTAATATGCAGCTTTCTGACAGCATCTCTATTTCCATCAGGTTTTGTTTCATAGAAGCCTATGCCAACATCTCATCCCCCTTGTTACTGCTCCACTGATGACTAGTTTCATGAATATGTCACACCTGAGATATTCATGAAACTATAAGAATGTAACCACAGAGCTGCAGAGAAACCAAGCGTGAACCTTGTAAATAAAAGCCCCTCAGCCCCAGCGCAGAGCGAGCGCCATGAAGAAGCAGGTGTTCTTGACTGCCTTCCCCTCCTGCAGAGCAGAAAGAAATGTAAAGTAACATATTCCTTTATGTTTGAAGGGTTTTTATTGTTGCCAAGCCTGTTTCACATCTGTTTCACAATTTTATGGGTTTACGATTGAGTTAACTTTCACAGGGCATGAGTCTTTCAATTTCTGCAGCAATATGTCCAGCAGGTTTTAAGTTACGGAGGACACTTCTGGCCAAAAAAAAACACAAATATTTTAGAGCCAAAAATATGACCATCCATTGTACCTGTGTATATTTAAATATGCCCCAAAACATGCACACATAGATCAATACAAGATATATTTAAAAAAACCTCATTTGATAATGAATTTCAAATGAATGGATACAATGTAAACATGTGGGGAGATCTGAGACTGTGGTACTTTAATGGTAATCTCAGTTTAAGTAATTTATTTTATCAGTTTCGGTCAGATTGTATTTGGAAAATATTACATTTTTTTCAGCCAAAAAACTGATGTTTTGCTTTCTAATTAAGAAGTTTGTGTTATAATTTTTTGCAATTATCATGATCATTATAGAAATTTGTTCATTCAACATGAAGGGATACAGAAGCAATATAGAAAACGGCTTGGGAAAGCAAGAAATAGAGAGCACAGATACTTTTGTTTAAATTTTGTGAATAAACGTAAAAAAGCCTCAGAAAAATAACTATTTATATGAAGTACAGATACTAGAAAAGCTACATTAAACTCATTTGTTATAGTTAGTTACATGACAGCTCAGATGTGAAAAAGTAAAGTGGTCCAGGGCCTAATTTGGTAAGTTTGAACAATTATATCTAATTTGAGATTGATCTCATTTGTAAAAGTTTTATATTTTCAAAATGTATGTTTAAAATTCTGTAGCACTAAATTATGGGATTTGCTTATAAAATCTTTAATATTCAAACGCATGATTTATAGATTTTTGCAGTGTCCTTAAGAAAATCAAAGGTTTGAATCCCATCTTAGGGTTTTGCTGTACAGAATCTGCAGGTTCTCCCTGTGCAAGCTGGATTACCTCTGGGTACTCCTTCCTACCCCAAAGAAAACATAAATGTTAGGTTTAATGTCGATGCATGTTGTTTTTTTCATCCTGTGTCACTGTGTTGCTCAATGTTAAATTTGCAACCTGTCCAAGGGATAATCTGCCTCTCTCCGAGTGACAACTGCTGATTGACACCAGCTGCCTCATTACCCCGAAGTTGGTACAATTCATGGATGGATGATTATTATTAGATCCAGTGTAAATCTAGACAGCAGAATGCAAATAAATTCTTGACATGAACAGACAAAAGATTAGGATTTGACAGGGAGAAGCTCAAACCCCGAGACCCTTTTTATTGCAGTAGCTGAACAGCTGACAGCGTGAAAGTGGACAATTCAAAGAAAATGATTTGGTGCTCAGAAAGAGGAGGAAAAGAGATAAATACTATGAGAAATAAGACAAACGATGCCTCCTTTCATGCCGTTATATATCTGGTGACTTCCATGCTCTGCCCTGGACAGAGCCTGTAAAAGAGACAAATTCCCCGGTAAAGATTATAATGTTAGGACTGCAAGTTCTGCTGCTGGTCAGAACTTATTGTTTGCTCAGATAATGTCGGCCTGCATTTGACAAAGATGTATCGCATCCTTCATTATCTTGTTTCCCATCTATTATTGGATAATATTCAAAAATATCAATTAAGTATATTTATTACCTACATACTAAATATGATTCCTACTGTATAAAATGACAGTTTGGATCCTTGCTTAATGTTCTGCAACGAAGTGAGTTTGGCTCTACTGTAAAGTTCTCTGAGGGGTCACTATGACTGGGAATGTGCCGTATGAATTCAATCTATTTATTGCTGAAATATATAGATAGATATGGACACCTTAAAATCCTCATGCCCTGAGATTTGTTAACAAACACAACGACAGAAGAAATTTCTCTCTTATCATTCCTGAGAGCAGTCAATGAAAAGCCTATATCTGCTGCTTTCTCAGGAATTGAATTCCAATAAGAGAGGGAAGATTCATTCATTGACTCATTTCATATTTCATACACAGTTAGCCCCTTTATTTCAGTGTCAAAGAACATCCCCAATAAAGATGTTAGTATCCCTGGTTTTATGAAAAAAAAATCTCACATGAATACCTTAAACCTGACAAAAGTAATAAAAATGAAAGATTCTTTAAAAATGAAAAAATGAAAGTCAGACATTTATTTTCAACGATTAGAATCACAGGTATCCACAATTTCGTAATCATTCAATGAGCCTACAGTATATATACAGAGGGCTACCAAACTCAACATGGACTTGAATCTCAGGCTATTAAAAAGAAAATTATTGACAAGTGTGTTAAAGGTAAAGGCCATAAAGCCATCTCCAAGCAGTATGATGTTCCTTTGATTAAAGTTCCACGTTATTCAGAAATTCAAGATCCATGGGACCCCAGCAAACCTACCAAGACATACCCACAGGAGGAAAATGGGTGACAAATCAAAGAGAGATAAAATGAACGGTAACTAAAGAGCCTGGAGGAAAAAAAAAAAAAAATGGCTCTGGCAACTCTATTGTTGTTTGAAACAAAGTGGAATTGATAGGAGACAACCAAGGAGGATACGATGATGAAAAAAAAAAAACATACAAAAGCCAGGCTGGAATTTGCTACTGTACACATTGAGAAGCTACAAAGCATCTGAGAGAAGGTCCAGATGTAACGCACATTAAACTTTTTGCCAAGGCAGATCAGCCCTGGTTTCACAGGTGGAAAACTGAAATATCAGGACAAGCACAGTGTCCCTATTATTAGACATGGAGGAGGCTGTGTCATGCTCTGGGGCTCCTTTGCTTCTTCTATCACTGGGCATCTTCAGTCTATGCAGGGTACAGAGAAATCTCAAGACTATGAAGGGATTCTAGAGAGAAATCTGCTGCTCTGTGTCAGAAAGCTTGGTCTCAGTTGCAGGTCTTTGGCCTGTAAAGAGATAATGACTCAAAACACAGCTACACAGAATACAGAATAAAAAATTAGACTATTCCGAAGAGGACCCAACCTAATTCAATAGGTGCTGGAACTTCAAAGGGTAGCCTTCAAACCTGTGACAGCAACAATAATTTACTCATCATTTTAGTCGTGGCCAGGACAGGGCTAAGATTTAAATAAATTCAATTAAATTCAGTTTATTTCTATAGCTCCAATTCACAACACATGTCATCTCAAGGCACTTTACAGTTCACCGGATTATACATCTAAATTGATTCAAAGTTTTTCTATCACAAGGAAAACCAGTTGATTGCGATGACTTATTGACTCGAATGCAATCCCGCACACTAAGCATGCTTGTAGAACTCAGTGGAGAGGAAAAACCCAACATTTAACAGGAAGAAACCTCCAGCAGAATCAGGCTCAGTGTGGCGAAGAGCGGCCATCTGCTGAGGCCGACTTTGACTCTTCAAGGAGACAGAAGCAGAGATACAAAAAGCAGCTTTAAAAGGCGGCCCATGCTCAGGAAACACACAGCCAGGCAGAAGAGCCTCGGTGCCAGCTCCCATGTCAGATGATGAAGAGAGCACACATCCAGCCAGTCATGGTCAGAGAAACAGGACTACACTGGAAAACAGGCCAATCTTGAACATCTATAATCAAAGGTGTTGATGGCAGCAGCACAGCTGGAATATTTCTCTCTCAGGATGGAGTCACAGCCAAATGGGAAGAAGAAACAGACGAGGCAAAGCGCTACACTATGAGAAAAAGCAGAGAGAGTGTAAACGTTAACAGATTTAACTTATATATTCTGCAGAGTGGGGAGAATAGAGAGATAGAATGAAGCAAACTATGAAACATAAGGAACAATCAGATTTCTGATATAAGATGGAGCCTTACAGCCCATTTAAGGCTTTATATGTGAGAAGGAGGATTTTAAATTCTATTCTGGATTTAACGGGTGGAAGCCAATGAAGAGAAGCTAGATAGGAGGAGAGGATATGATCTCTCTTTTTAATTTTCATCAGAACTCTGCCTTTAGCATTTTTGATCAGCTGAAGGCTTTTTAACTACAGTTTATGGACTTCTTGACATTGAAGATTTACAATAGTCCAGCCTTGAAGTAACAAATGCATGGACTAGTTTCTCAGCATCACCCCTGGACAAATATAGAGTGACTGGAGATCAAATTCAGAACAGGTGAAATAAGGAAATTTTAGAAACCTATTTGATAAATTGATTTAAATGACAGGTCCTGATCAAAAATAACACCAAGATTTTTTTTTTTACTTTATTATCTTGAAATCATTTTAATCCAATCCAAATAAAGTGACTGACTAATCAGCTTCTTTTTCAAATTCAAATACACTTTTTGATACCAATCGAATTTTTTTAGATAGATAGATAGATAGATAGATAGATAGATAGATAGATAGATAG
>JAGKQL010000051.1:1767160-1791076 GCA_018398635.1 Cyprinodon brontotheroides
TAATGCAAGCGTAGAAGAAGAAATGTGCTGTTTACCTGTGCAAAGAAAGAAACAACGAAAGAAAAATGTCTGAGGACTTCAGTGTTGAGGAAGAGCATGAGTTCTTTGCCGAGCTGAATGCGCACTTTCATCTGGTTTGGTCTGCCGCGGTTTCCGTAGACTCAGCAACCCCCGCTCCGCCCCGCTTTGACCGGCTGCTCAAAGCAAAGCCTGCAGCCTCCGCTGTGGCTCCCGTCCGCTCCGCTCTGAGTTCCTTGGAGATGGTAGAGAGCATGCGCTGAAATGATTGAATTCAAAGTATAAAACATGCGGAAATGATCCAGGGTTTCCTCGCGAATCACTAAAAATAATTACACGCAGATAATTTTTCATTAATTTCATTTAAAAAAATGTCATTAATTTTTTTTTATTTTTTCGTGTAACAATAATGCATATACCGAACCGAATCGAACGGAAAACCGCGGACTACAAAAACCGTGGAATCTTAAATCCAACCTGGGTGGGATTTTGTAGGAACCGCTCCACCCCTCTGCATTGACAACATATATAGATTTTTCTAAAAGTAAGGTTTTTTTTTTATGTTCGGGACATGTGCCATAAGATATGTTATGTAAAAGTATGTTTAGCGTAAAAGCTCATTTCAAACTAAAAACTTTTACTAAACATGCATTACCCCTGCAACTTCCACTTAAGATACTTAATTTGAAAGCAACCCTCCAATCTGTTTGATAAAATCTTTCATACAGCAATTCCAATCCACTGTTTTTAAGCTCAAGTAATCTTTTCTGTTCATTGAACTGATCACCCACCATTCTCTGTGTGTCTCCCTCTGCTTTTCTCCAAATGTCCAACTGCAGAGAGACTCCCTGGTGTCATTTTTCTCCAAATGTGTGCGTATGTGTGTGACAGCATGAAAAGCTTATAATCCCCAAACCAATTAGAAATGTGAGCTATGGATTTGAGCCGGTCAAATACCCAACACTGCTTTGATTAGCTAGATTTACTCTGCTTAAATCTCTCAGACTCTCTGTGCCCTAACCACTCTTTTTCCATGAGCTCACTCTTTCTGAACCAAATTTTCTTTCTTTGGCTTCTGTGCTTGCAGTTTTTTCCTCAGTCTCTCTGACCTAAATGATCTCTGTGTCTTCCCTAACCTCTGTCCTTTTAACCAATTTCTGCTTTTAATGCGTAAGGTCAGTGCTATGCCAGGAACAGCTTCAAGGTCGTCTGAGACTATTTTGTCAGCTCTGCCTTCTTGTTTCAATTTCTCTGTTTTTTGTGTAAAATGCAGGGTTACATGCTCCCCACATAAGTGATTCTATAGCTTTACATGTAAAGTGTTAGGATAGGAAATGATAAAATCTGTGCTCCTTTGTACAGATAATATTTTCATCTTCTGAAGTCTTAGTGTGTGCTTTTTTATTTTCTCCTTCCAGTTAGATGGTGATTTGCCTTCATCAATTCAAAACAAGGTGTTCTGTGTTATAACCAAGACTCCTGAGCTACAAGTAAAATTATTTAAAGGCAACTAAATGGTCTTTGAAAATAAATGAGATAGTAAAACACTTTACAATAGCAGAATCCTTTTAGAAAATGTTTTATAGGCTTGCTTCCTCTATAGTATATATTTCTTGACCCTGAAATGACTGGACCAGTGTCCTGCATGTTTCTTCTCATTTTGACATTTTATATTCTAGCTCAGGGCTTGATAACATCATCAGAATATTTTGTTCCTTCTGCATGTTCTCTATCTGAGTCAAGTTGGAACTCTGGCTTTGTCTAAATTTAACATTTTCTGGGCTATGAAACAATTTAGCTTAACTGTACCGTCTATAAAAAGGCATATACATGTTTTTTGTCGTAGTTTTCTTCGAAAGTCTGATTTTAAGGTTGATTTAAGACAGGTTTAAGAGGATTGGGTGGTGGTCAAAGGTGGACACCTCGATCCCCAGACATTTCAAACAGCTTTAGGGATCTGAAATTTCATCTCTCTGAGAAATTCAGCCTTTTGAATTTGGATATCTGAAAGTACAGATACTATTCCAGTACCAGAGCCCTTTTTACTCTTATGGTATAATCCTCATTATTGTTGATTTTGTTTAAGAGAATGTTATTAACTCCTCTCTACAGACAAGTAAGATATGTCATAATGTGAACATGTTTTAACTTAAAACAGGTTTAAGGTTAGAAGACAGAAAAACAGTAAATCATCATGTTACCAAACGGACTATTTCTTAAATCTAAGACAGATTCTTGAAAGATAAATGTCCAACTGCTGAAAACATTTTTAACTAAACTGTAAATCATACTTTCAGTGTGTTAAAATGTATTTTTATAAAAAGCTGTGTCATTATTCTTCTTCTAATAAAAGTATCCTCTAATACCAGCCGACTTTCAAAAGAGTTTCTATCTAAGGCAAACCAGATGATTATATAGAGTTATTTATTTTGCAGGACACAGATTTGCTTTGCAATGTTTCTAGTCTAAACATTTCAACACACTGGAGTTGCTGTGATGAACCATGCTTGGCTCCTTCCTGCTTGCCTCCTGCTAGCCAGCTGCTAGCCGGAGCTTCAACTAATCAGAAAAGCTGATCCTTGGAGTTTTTGGGGGGAGGCAGACACTACCTGCAACCTCTCATCACTTCTGCAGAGCTTCTGCATATGAAAAATAAATAAAGTTATTTTCTAAAGGTTAAAAAAAAGGCAGAAGAATAAATTGTTAGAAGGAACAGAGAGCGAGCTCTGATCATTATTACTGCACTACAATTTTTTTTTTATTAACTATGGCGAAACAGTTTATAAATACTCAAATAAATTTGAAATGTTAAAACCCGGCAATGACAAATATTATAATAACACTGGCACCTGCAGTTTTTACCACCTTAAAAACTCTTTCAATTCACTTCCAGCCACTACGAAAGGTAGCAGGAAGTTCACCACAGGCTGGCCACAGCAGAGAGCTTTCAGCTGGGATTACCAACGCTGCCTCCCGGTGGTATGCTAGGTCTGGTGCTCCGAATAACAACTGCAAATTTTAATGGGATCATAATCCTGGGATAAACTGACCGCCACAGATTGTGTTTGGAGGTGGACTTTCTCGCCTTAAAAACGGGTTAAAAACTACTTCTTTGTTTGAAGCCAGCCAGAACAGAAAATGATAATGCTACCAGAGTGACGAGCTGCCAGAGCATCAAAGCAATCTCTGACCAGAGTTTGGATCCATACTCTCCAGATTTCTAAGCGTTTGAGCATTTTTGACACCCCTAACACGCCTATAAAAGCACACATAGCTTATGGATTAGAAATGTGACTGGTTGTATCCACATTTTTAAATCCCTAACATATGTAAGTACCAGCGTCATGATCCCGGCGCTGGTGGCTGTCTTCATTGCTCCTTCCATTCACCTGTTTAACTCAATTTCTCATTACCACCTATCTTATCCACCTGTTTCCAGCTCCTATATATGCTGTTTGTTTTCAGCCACCAGTGCCAGATTACCCAAGCTGCCGTGCGTGAGAGTAGCTCTCATCGCTTCAAGTAAGTCTGTCTGTTAATCCTGATTCTGACCTGTTTTCATGTTTTGGATTTTGGAGTTTTTTTGCCTTGCCCCTATCTGCTCTGTTTGCTCTGTTTTTTGCACTGTTTTCCTGGATTCTGCTGGTTACCGAACCTGGAATGTTTCTCTGACCTCGCCGACTTGGATTCTGCTTATTTTTCGAGTAACATGAGGACCCAAATTTGGGTCCTCAGCGCACCTCACAACAAGCATGGTTTTTAGACCTCGTAACATATTCTCTGGGGTCTTGCCTTTATTTTGATACCAAAACAATTAAAATAAACTCTGTAGTTCTTGAGGTATATTCAATTCATTTTGGGCATGTTATTTTTTAAGCATATTTCTAGAAAACAGGCCTAGTGTCCAAGAGGTTAAGGACACAGTTGCTTCCTCAGCATCAGCTGTCGTCAGCTCATCATCGTTCGGGGCGCTGGAAGCGGCTACGGCTGCTAACAATCTCCCTTTTGTCTGGGATCAGACTGGACTTTGAACCAGGATTAGTGACTTTTGCTCCTTGTCATTATTAGCCCGATATCCCAGTCAATTACCTGTGTTTTCTACCTCTGCAGTGAATCCAGTTATCCGCCACGGTGACGGATCAGCTGCTTGCTGAGTTATTTGTTCTAAATAAAGCTTGTTGTAAACTGTCCTGAAATGTCTTTCTGAATATTGGGTCCAAGTTTCTGAGGCTGTTACAATCAGAATACCAACACTAAATCAAATCATCCCAACTATACATTTCAGCAGTTTTATGGCTGCTTGACTGCAGCATTGCGTGACAATAAAATAAATAATAAATAATCAAATAAATCAAGCAAGACAACAATGGTGGATAATTTAGAAACAGAATGTTGGGTTTTAGACTGACCTGTTTGAGGTTCCACAGAAAAGTAGCTGCTGTTCCTTTCTCATCGCTGTGTGTACACCAGTCGTGCACTTCGTTACATATTAGGTAGCAGGTAAATGCGTCAGCTATCCGTAGCTGTCACCTTCCGCTGCATCAGCTGATGTACCTGTAAAGGACGTAGGACACACAGAAGAGATGGACAAGTCAGGAGGAGCCTTGGCAAATCCTCTGCCTTTATCGACTTGACAGGATTGGAAATTTCCTCTCGAATAGTTTCATACACTGCATGTAGGAAAATGTAAACGGTTGCTTTCCACAACTGACCACCTGAATTCCCCATGGTCAAGTGGAATGTATCTCCAGAGCTGCAACTAATTATTTTGCAAATCAATTAATCTGTTTATATTTTTTGATTAATCGATTAATAATCAGGTAGCAAAATTCCATTCACTGCAAAAGCGATCTAGACAATAAGTAAAATGTTCTTAAATTAAGTGTATTCACCCTTAATTTTGAGTAGGTAAATAAGGATAGTTTGCCAATGGAATGAGTATTTTACTCTTAAAATAAGATAATTAGATAATATGCACTTGAAATAAGATTGTATTTTCTTATTTTAAGTGTAAATTGTCTTGCTCCATTGGCAAAATGTCTCTTTTACCTCCTCAATTCAAGAACAAATGTCCTTATTTTAAGAAAAAATGACTTATCTAGATTCAGATTTTTTGCAATTAAACCAGGTTAAACTAAAACCTTTCCACTTAAGAGCATATTGACAGACAAAGTTGTACATATTTTTACAAATTTGGCATGTAAAGCTAAAGACATGTGTTAGAGTCCTACATAAATTCCTGTTAACTTAATAACCTGATTACTTAATTAGTTGACGATTTTCGCTAACTCAATCAATCAATCATGATTTATCTGATTACCTATTTCAGCTCTAAAGGTAAATCCCATTTCAAATGTCAGTCAATTTTTTGACTAACTTTTAACTGAGACTCTATACGATTGGACATCTCTCAGAAGTCAGGAGGTATGTCCAGTAAAGCTTTCAGAAGCTACTACTTGATGTCTCGCAAAACTCTATTTTACTGCAGTACCCAGAAGTTATGATATTTTGGAAAATAGGTTTACACTGCCATGAAACATTAAGTGTGAAACTATTTACATAAGATCAGTTCAGCCTAATTTACTTAACCTGAAAAGTAAAGTCCTTTGCATGGACAAAAGTACATACCACACAATAATTGATCAGTTTTGCGACATGACAAACACACCAAAGCTTGAAGACTAAAAGGTTGTTTGTCTAATCAGGAGGTCAGCACAGCGGATTCTGCTCCAATGGTGCATTCAGACAAAAGACATTTTTGGTGTCTAAAAAGGCATCTGATGCCTCATATCTGACACTGCTCCATTTTGAGATCACAGGCTTAGAAGCTCGACACTCTGGATGATGGTCACTCGACACTAATGCGAATGCGTCAAGTTAGCCCTATATAAAATCTGTATCATATACAGACTAAAAAAACGTTATTCATGAAGTCAACTATGTAAACTAGACTTGCATTGGTCAATCTGCCATTTTCACATAATCGGCCAAGTATCATTCTCCTGCCAGTGATCCATGGGTTTTCAAAACAGGGTGATGAACAACCTGGACAACAGAGGTAAGGTGAGATGCTGCTGTGGAGCTCAGGCATTACTGCAAAAACAAGAGCACCATAAGCGGGATGAGGCAGTCAGATGCGCCTCGTTCTGGATCTATGGAACCAGAGTTGTAGAAGTGACAGCTTACTGGTGCTAGCTCAGGAGGAGAGTGGAGGAGCACAGCAGTAGATCAAACAAAGCTGTGGGGCAAACAGAGCACTGAAGGTGGGGGAGAGGCTATGGCTGGCCTGGGCTAGCTATAGAGGTTAACTGTGGGGGATCCAGGCAGGACAGGGAGAGAAGGAGACAGCTGGTTTCTGTCAACAAGCATTGTCATCACTTGACAAGGTGATGCGGATGTTGTAGAAGTCACTTGGTACCATGATAGAAGTTCAGAGGAGGTTGGGGGAGTGGTTCAAGTCACCACAGTCTGACCAGATTTCATTGAAAATTACACAACGCATATAGTTCAGTCTAAGAAAATACATCTACGTCACAAAGCTGACCAAAGCTGTTTGGTCGACACTTCATTGCAAAAGCATTCTGACAGGCAGTTGACATGTTAAACTGACAAACCAGCGCAAAGGTATCTGTTATTATTTCTACATTCAGAGAAAAACATCAACACCCTTGCCAAGGAATAGAGGTGAAATGTGCATCCAAATTAAATAATTATTATCACTTACAGATTTTTCTCACACTCAACCAAGCATTTTTCAGTTCTCATGTCCCCTAATGCATCACTCACCAACATTGGACATCTCAGCCACCCTGGCGTAGTATGGACCATGGAGGAACTCAGGTGGATTGTCGTTGATATCCTGAACTTTCACTATGAATTCTGATGGAGGTTCCAACGGCTCATTGGTGTCTCGGGCAACAGCTTGCGCTGTTAGGGTATACTGGGCCTGCTCCTCTCGGTCCAGCGTTTTTGTGGCATGTATGTTCCCCGTCTTGTCATCAATGACGAATATTGTTCCAGCGCCTTCCCCAGACAGGATGTATTTGATAGTACCATCGCCTTTATCAACATCTGAGTGGAGCTGAAGAGACAAGAGGCAAAGATTGGGAATGACCTAAAACATTGAAAGGAATAGGCAGGCAGCCTGACAGCTACACTAGATGCTGATTGTAGCTTTGATATCCAAACTCTAAAAACCAAAGGCCAGACAGGATGAGACAAAGACGCTAAGAACAGTCTGTAATTGGTCTGTGATGAACAGAATAAATAAAATATCACTTAAAAAAAATGGTAGATGGCCTGTACTTACATTCAGTCATTCACGCACACACTAACTGATGGTGGCAAACTACATTGTAGCCACAGCTGCCCTGGGGGCCACTGACAGAAACAAGGCTGCTTTACACTGGCGCCACCGGGTCCTCTGACCACCATCAGTAGGAAATACAGATGAAGTGTCTTGCCCAAGGACACAATAACACTAAAAGCTAGAGCCAGGGCTTGAACTGACAACCCTCCGACTGCAGGGCAAACTCCTGCACCCGACGCCACCTTCGCCCTAACTCATAAATAGGATAGTTTAACAATAATTTAGTTGCTTCTTGCATGCTTACAGCCTTAATACTAACTAATTCAGTCACATTTTCGGTGTTTTCTATGAAAGTCTTCTGCACTTCTGTTGTCTTGTTATTGTCAAGGAAAACCACCAGTCTTTCTTATTAATGAATGTCAATGCAGCCCCTTGTTTTCTTTCATATTATTCTCACTCCCATAAAAAGTTAGCATTCACCTTTGCTATACTGTATAATGAATGGTAGTGACTCACTGTAAGCATTAGAAAATTCCCTAATGTACATCAGTATGGCTAGCGAGGCTGTTAATAGAGGAAAGGATATACAAAGGATGAGACAACACTGGAAGATGACCTGTATATAGCCATTGACAGAAAGTCCAGACCTAAATCCAATTCAGACTTTTTATAAACCTTGGAAATAGTTTATAGATGAACTCCACCTAATCAGGCTATATTGAAGCTATTTTGCAATAAATAAGGAGCAGATTAACTAATATCTAGACCAACAAAAGTTGTAGAGACATAACCTAAAGTCCTGAGTCTTAATTGGTTGGTTCTAGAAAGTATTGACTCAAAAGCACTGAGTGCAAATGCTTGCCAAGTTAAAAAAAAAACATATTTTCTTTCAAATAAAAATTTAAATCGAATCTATTTATAAATCACTTTTAAAAAGAAAGACTGTTTCCTGAGTGCTGTATACATCGAAAAAATTAACTAAAACAGACATAAAAGCAAAGTAAACAGCTGATTAATGAAGGTAAAGAAACAAACAACTTGAGCTGTGCTGAAGGCCACAGAAAAAAGATGAGACTTTAAAAACAAGAAGACAGAGAAGGTGGCTGCCTTACATTCAGCTGTAACCTGTTGCACAACATGAGAGCTGCAACTATAAAAGTACTATCCTCAGCCTCGGAAGTACTTGTATTATCATACATTTTGCAACTCTATTGATCCAGATTAAACCTCTGCAGATTAATCAAATGGGTGTCTGCTCTTTTATATATTTAGCGTACTTTATGTCACAGGGGTGCTATTATTCAAACTTACCCTCCCCACCAGCACTGGGTCAGGACCGGTGTATTCCTCAATAACAAAGAACTGATTCCACACCCAACCTCGTTTGGACCGGTGTAGTACCTGGCCTTCCTTTCCTGTCCTCTGTCTATGTCTATGCAGGGATAAGTGACCTAAAACATCACAATAATCAAATAAACAATATAACATTCAGTTAAAACAATACATGCCACACAAAGAATATTCCAGAACTAAAGATATTAAACACATTTAAGACATTACGATGTAAGAATGAATAATCATTCAAAGAGACAAACTAAATCTATCTTGTTTTCAGAGAAACTTGCTGTGTTGTTGTTTTATTTCTGTTGTTAAATCATTTATTTAGAGATAAAATTTGACTGAAGCTAAGATGACTGGTTATATCAAGAATGACTCTGTGATATTTGGTACAAATACGGAAACAAATGTAAGTCATCATTACAGTTATACATAAAACCTGTCAATACACCGACTTGGCAACTTGTGGTGTTCAAACTAAAGGATTTTAAACCATTTAGACGATTAATTGCAGCTATACTTTTTGGTAAAATGTTAAGATAGGAATAAATCTTACTTTAACGTAATCCCTAATGATGTTTATTCATCTTCTGCTATAAAAAATAACACCAGGTTTCTGAAAAAGGTTGATTTTCCATGCAAACTGCATTTAGAAGACATATTTTATCATTTGAGGTGATGAATATGGGTGGACTCCTGAATACATAACAATTCCTTTAAAAAACAAAGGTGTTATTTCAATAAAACAATATGAAAAGCGGATGTCCAACTCTCTGAATTAGAAGGAGATTTAATCTTAGATTTGCAAACAATTTGCAAATGTTTGGCCAATTTTGTAAGTTGAGGTTTTTCAAACATTTTAATGTAATTGCTGTGGACAGGCTTCCTGTTTGGAATTACAGGACAATGGAGAACAGAAACAAATTTAATAGACCTGCATATTTTATTGAACCACAGTTGCTTTTAATATCAATGCTTTTAAAATTCAAATAAAAGACTAACTAGATGTAGATAGATTTTTGTGGCCAAGAACAGAAAGCCAGGAAAGATTGTTGTGATTTTGTGATAGTTGTTAAAGAGTAGTGTGAAAAAAATGAGTTGATTGTGATTGATGGCATCACTATACAATTTCACAACATTATCACACTGTAATATTTTTAGCCGTTGTTGCGAATGTCACAGAATTTATGTATTAATATCATTTTTGATATATTTGTGCACCTCAGACCACTTAGCGGGATGCCCAATGAAAAGTCGTTTTTCCGTCACTCTTGGCAAAAATTTTTTTATTTTTTTTCCACTCAGAAAGGAAGTTAACATCTGAAGATCAGTGAGCTCCACGCACCATTTATCAGATTTCTCCCTGGTCTGGATTTAAGTTGATTCCATTTTTCCAAAGTTTCACTGCGATAAAAGATTAGAATTATGCCACCTTTCAGATTCTTAGTAATTGTTTTTCAATTAGTGTCTTTCATGCATTTTTTTATTCATTCAGTAATAGGTAGGTTGCAACATGTGTTTTGAATTTGCTAAGTTTAAATAGCTTTCCTATATTTCCTCATTAGTGGTTAAATAATGCTGAATTATAATCATTTAATTATTAACAAACAATGCCAGATTTCCACATTGTTTTCCAGCAGAGTAGCAAATTCCTGCTGATTTTATTTCATATATATATAATATGTTTGTTTTGTATATATATGAACATTTATGTAAAATATTATAATGAAAATATATCTGAAAATAAAAGGTAAAAAAGAAGTGATGTTAGAAACTAAGAACGCATTTGTATTTCTGGTTGTTTTACCTGGATGTCTGTGTCTGTGGCTCCTGTGGTTTAGAGAAGCATGCCCTTTCCTGGTTCCTAATGCAACGCTGCAAAGCACTGAAATCCCCAGCAACACCAGGAGGACCCTCAGCAGCCCCAAGCCCTGCTGCTTTTCTATCAGGGCTGCCATCTTGGCCAACAACAGGAGCTGTGCACTTCACTCTCCAACTTTGTGCCTCCTCTCAGTGGAGCTCTGCTCACTCTGAGGCAAGATGTTAATAAAGAGATTTGTTGCTCATATGCTGGGATGGAGTTTGCTTCTGCAAATACTCATCACCACTCTAAACGCTGCTGACAGTCTTCCTCCAACTTGTCACTTCCCCCTTGCGCTGCTTCGTCTTTCCTTGAAGGACCTAAAGGAGAACAGAATGAAGATACTTTGTACATTACAAAATATCAATATTTCAGAAAAAAATATTGTAAGCACATCTTTAGTTATTTAAAACCTGCATGTTATACAATTAATTATATTATTTCTGTTAAAACATTTGAGGTAAAACAGTTTTCTGAACGGTTTGATCTAATTAGTTGATTTGTTGAAGAGCAGACAGTTCATGTGACCGCAGGTCACTGAGTTGCTGGTTTAGTTTCAAATGCATCTAAAGAGAGAAGACTGTCGGGAGGCATTTACTGAACTATCACTGTATGCACTCTGCAGAGTTTACATGAATGCCACTTGCATTGCTTCAGTTGCACACCATTCTGTAATGTTAAGACATCTACAGCCCTGCAGCCAACGAGTCATCAATATCATGAGCTTTGAAGCAAAAACTGCTAGCTTGTGTTGCAAACAATTAGCTGAAAGTGCAACTTTTACTGAAACCCCACATATAGAATGAGGCTAAGAATGGAAATACATAAAATAAATGCATTATACTGTCCTAATTTAAAGCTTGTTTTTATTAATTTTAGTGGCACCATTTATGCTACATTATATCATTATAGAAAACCTTGCTAAACTGGATACATCTTGACAAAGTGCAGCAAAACCCAGTTACTGTTAGGCCATGACCTTTCAGTTCAGGTGGAATGTAAGCATATAGAGAGAACAGACTTGCTAATTATCAGTCTCTAAGGTTGGGATCTGCTTCAGACGCCAACTTTCTGCTCCTAACTGCAAGAGCATTAGATAATTCTACATTCAGCAGATATTCTTTAACTTATATTTGGTTTTATGGAAAAATGTATCCACGAAAACAAAAAATACAAATTTTAAAATCATTTTCTTCAAGTAGCTATTAATTATCTAGGAATGAACAAAGCACGTTTATACTGGTAATGATCGTCTTGATTGTTTTTAAAGAACACGTTGAGTGGAGGGAGGCAATGCATTGCACTATTTTAGCAGTAGCAGTAAAAGACATTCATTGCTTTTTCAAAATGCTTTGTAGAAAGAATAGGTTACATTTTGACCAACTGTACTAACTAATGACATTTAACAACTGTCCTAATCTGGCTTTTACATCCGTATCATTCAGTCAATACTGAGCCAAATGAAACCAATTATGAAATGACGACTGACGCTACCATAAAAGGTGTGATATGATGGAGTTATTTGAAAGAAAAGTTACTAGTTATAGTAATTAGTTTTTTCTCCAAATAAGTGAAAGTAACTCGTTAGGAGACAAAGTAACCATAAAGTTACTTTTTATGTTTTAAAATGTCTAAGAATTTGGAAAATTCCTTTATTTTTGTAATTTTAAATACAACTAGAGGTTCAATCAGAGGATATAACGTGTTATGAATCAATAAATTAAATAATATAAAAGTTCTACACCTAAAAACATTTAAAACTAATCAGCACTATTTTGGTTCATGGAAAGCCATCACAGCTCATCCACAGGATGCATAAGGAGATTGTTGATTCCTGCTGTCTGCCTAATCTTAGAAGAATTTTCCTGCACAAACCGCAAAATCACTGTATTATTTTTATTTTCAAATGTAATTTTGAAAATAAAAATATTGGACCCTTAAAGTCTTTTTTATTGGGTGTATTTACATATGTATCTGCATTAACCCAGTTATGCAGCAAGATGAACATAAACCAAAGGAAGTTGAAGAAATTTTACATGTGTTCTGTGCTGATTTTAGTGGCTGAACGAGGGAATATGCAGTGAGGAATATCAAGGGCGCAGAGGTCTGAGAGGTACAAAGAGTCAGTACATTAAACTTCGATTTAGGGTATCTAGTTTCAAAGGCCGGTTCTTTGTGGTCTGTTAAAAGCTTCAAAACACAACGCTGCTGAAAACAGACACCCACCGTTTAGCTCACACCATGAAACCTGAGGCCTAATTGCCTTTCAATTAGAAGGACTAATAGAAGTGGTTATTTTTTATAGGTGTGTGTGGAGTGTGTTTGTGCATGAACATGTGTGGGGAAGCAATTACAATGAGCTAACCGCAAAGCTGTCTCAGCATTCATGAAAATAGGTATTAATGAGAGGTTAGTGATTCTAACACACACAGAGCCAGTTCAAAGGATCTGCATCTGTGTGCGTGCTGGAATGTTTTGGTGTGAATTCTATTAAACTGTTCATAAAATTTAAGTAGTATTTACTACCAGCAAGACCTGTGGTTTACCTTTTTTTTATTGTTTTTAACACAGGTCTGTTTCCACATCACAACAGGACTGCATGCATACAGTGAAGTTCTGTGGATTTCATTTTAAATAGCAAACATGACTCTGGTCAACTTTCCTATAATAATTCAGTTACACTTTACAATAACTATTATAACCATCATTTAAAGATAGTAAAGAGACCATTTACTAACGATTAACAAATGGTTAATTAATGCTCATTCATAAACTGCATCTAAACCATTTATAAAAGTTAAACAAATAATTTATTAAGCTATTAAAGCCACTGATGTTAGGGTAACGGTAAGTCCAAAATGACAGGGCATGTTCAGTTAAAAATAAAGGCAAGTTAGGCTACGTTCACACTGCAGGCCATAATGCTCAATTCCGATTTTTTGTGAAATCGGATTTTTTGCGTGTCCGTTCACACTTCCAAGTATATGCACTGCGCATGTGATCTACTGTGTGAACTGAAAGTGTTCAACCGAAGTGTCCCGCATGATGCACTTCGAGGGACGCGATGGCGTCACATGTAGCAAGCGCCCTCAATGTTTCGCGAGGAAGTAAACACGCTGACTCGTAAATACCGCAGCGTATATTGCGTTTCTTTAGTTCTTTCTCCAACAGGAGCAGGCATTATTACGAACCGGTTCCGGTAAGACCCTTCGAGTTTGGTCTGAATCGAAAGCTATCTTTCCAAATATTAATTAAGTCAGCAACCTTACTTTCTCCATTGACTGCTCTCTCTGTGTTATCTTCCCGCCATGGTTAGTTAGTTTTTCCCCGCCCGCTTTAGTAGGACGGGCGATTAGTAACGCTTAGTAACATTTGTCAAGTATCAATGACGTGTGTAGGTCGGGATGAATGCGACCTGGCCGCATTAGAACACCTGAGTCGCATTTGAAAAGATCAGATAATGCATCGGATTCAGGACCACATATCCAAAGTGGCCTGGGTCGCATTTGAAAAAATCCGATCTGTGTCGTTCAGACTGTCATAAAAAGATCAGATCCAGGTCACATATGAGCAAAAATCGGAATTGGGTCACTTCAGGCTGCAGTGTGAACGTAGCCTTAGAGTCTTAATCCCAATGAGTTTAGGGTAAGGGTATATTTATTTACTTTTTTATAAATGTTTTAAATACAGATTATAAATTATTTTCAAATTTTAAAGGTTATGATGGTAAAGTGTTACCGTCAATTCTAATCATGAAGTCATTTACATGAGAATGTGAAAATGGATAAAAAAACAATCTATTTCCTTTCTTTTAAATGTAAGTCTACTGTTTAAATGAAGTGAGAATTTAAGATTTTTATAAGTATAGTTTTAGAAACGGTGCAGTGTGAATAAAATCCAGTTCAGTCATGGAGATTACCATTTACCCAAAAACCATTTGTTAGAATTAGTTTTATGCTCGACTCCTTCCTTTCCTCCTTAACTGAACTTAGCTTAGTGATTATAAGCATATCTGGGGAATACTCAACTCTAGGGGATGTTCAATATAGCTATAGTCAGAGTAGTGAACGCCATTAACTGAATCCGTCCATATTTTTAGTGAACGGTGAACTGAACGGATCAGTTTTTTCAAGAATTGAATTAAGGGCTGGATGATATAAAAAAAAGCATATTGATAAACAAATGTATATTGATCGATATGGATAATTACCGAAAAGATTTAAAACCATATTTTAAGTGCAAATTATTTACTTACACACAAACACAGAATTCTAATTAAATCTTTATTACCCATAAATGAATTTTTAAAAGAAAAATAACTAAACTTAAGGGACCTGAGTTGTGTTATTAAACACGTACTCCTCAGGTTCTATTCTCTGTCTGTGTAGTGAACTGAGGGGGTGAGGAAGGGCTGGATGTGTGACTTGACCAAAGGTCTGACTTTGTGGTGTGGTAAGAAACTGCACATTGCAGTTCATTTTGCACTGATTCCCTGCACTCATTGTTCAAATCAGGAGCGCTGTGTTAGAGAAAAACTTGCAGCCCGGAACTTTGTATCATGAATTAAGAGTGTCGATCAGCTGTTTGAATGCAGCTTTTTCAAATGCTTAAAACAGCAGCATTTTCATCACTTTGTTACTTAAGTAGAAGTATAGATACTGCAGTTTAAAAATACTCTGGTAAAAGTTGAAGTATTAACTTGACCTCTTTACTCAGAAGTAAAAGTGAAAAAGTATTTGCTCCAAAACTACTTAAAGGAGAAGTTCGGGTTTTTACACTTTTAAGCCCATTTTCTGTAGTGTCCAGGATGAAATCGAATGATCGCGACACCAAAAGTTTGACGATTGGTCCTGTCTCTGCTTTTGGCTCATTTAGAATCCACCCCTGGCTGCTTTTTAGAATGGCTTCCATAGAGCATGTCCGATAATGTCCTTAAAACAACCTTTAAACGTTCTTTTTTTTAAATATGCTACTCACCGGTGCGCCAGCGCTGTTCAATGACGTTCAAAAACAAGTTCAGAAGAAAAAGCGTTCCTGTAGTGTTTTTGTTTAGCATTTTGTAAATCCCATTGAGTTCTGTAGGAATAGTCAATATTCCCCTGCCACCGGAAACGGAAATGGGGCCTGTTTACACAGTTGTAGTCTTTTCGCTTCACTCTGTGTACTCCCGGCGTCGAGAATCAAGAATCCACCTTTTCGTATTCCATTTTCAGAGTTTTTAAAGTGTTTAACAGAGAGCGTTAGCACCTGCTGACGCGCCGGACGCCGTCGGCGTCGGCGCCATTGGAACAGTGCTGGCGACCCGGTGAGTAGCAATATTTAAAAAAAGAACGTTTAAGGTTGTTTTAAGGACATTATCGGACATGCTCTATGCTAGCCATTCTAAAGCAGCCAGGGGTGGATTCTAAATGAGCCAAAAAGCAGAGACAGGACCAATTGTCAAACTTTTGGTGTCGATCATTCGATTTCATCCTGGACACTACAGAAAATGGGCTTAAAGTGTAAAAACCGAACTTCTACTTTAAAGTATAAAGTAACCTTTAAAAAAAAAAAACAGCCAGATGCCACTATATGAACTGAAAGCTCAATTTTTCAGCTATTTCTAAAAATTCTCGGAGATAGGGGCGAGGATGAGGGAGGTCTTGTTGGTCTCCATCTCCATCGATACGGCTCTCACCTGTGTCCGACCTTTCAGAATTTTCAACATCTTTTTCTGAATCCTACATTGTAGCATGGCATAGACAATTCATGATTAGCAGTTTGAAGAACACCTGCTTGCTTCTGATGATTTCCTTTAGCTAACCAATGAGTGTTTAGCGTTATATGACTCATCAATTACACTAGTTTTCACTAGATGTTGGATGGAGCCAATGATCTGCATTGGATGGAGCACATGACCTGAAATAAATATTTATAAACATTAAATAAAGCCAAGAGTAATGAGTAACGTTTGTTTTTAAAAATGTAAAGGAATTGAAAGTAAAAAGATACTTGTGTGAAAATATAATGAGTAGGGGAAGTCAAAAATAAGTAATGGAGTAAAGTATAGAAACCTAAAAAGCCCCCTGGGACTTTACAAACAAGTCCATACATCAGCCATAGCCACTGAAATTTAAAGCAACACATCAAGTTAAAGCATCTGAGCTATCTTGGGAAATATGAGGAATGTAAGAAATCCTTTTTGATACAGATCTTTTCAGCAGAACCAGAATGTTCCTGTATTTTTCTGAAGTTCTGTGTCCTTCTGCTAAATAAAGGCTTATAAAGACATACATACTGTACATATACCTTCACTGCATTCAATATTTCCCATTTCTTTCTATATATTATGATCCTATGGTGAAATATGAGATTCTATTGTGTACGATTGTGGTTTAATTTACCGAATGAACTAGAATTAGTTGATCTATAGGTTGTTAGCTGAACTATGAACTTGAGCTAGTTATTTGTAAGTATGAACTGGCACAACAGTTAATATATTGTTAAATAGCTAAATAGCATTCATTGTGTACTCAAATTGGCAGTATCAACCAGAGTCTTTAGTTGCTATTTATTTGTCTGCTCCAGTCCATCAAGATTAGACCAAAGTATTAAATCAAACAACAGGCTCTGCTTTGTGGACAACATTGAGTATGGCAAATCAGGCCTTTTCAGATGTCCTAGTTGAAAGGAGGAGGTTGGGAATATGCTGCGTGAGTCAAAATGGAGAAACTCTATACAATGTCAGTTTCCTCAAATGCTTGGAGGGAATATGCTGGGGAATGTGTTTAAAGTTAAAGGGAGATTTTACTTTCTGCGGTCTCCAAATCCTTGCTTAGGAAACGAGGTTGCAGCAAAGTAAATGATCACAGTCTTCATCCTTATTTTTACATAGTACTGGTAACTATTAATTAACAGGTAACCTATTAAAGGCTATATTTTTTTAAATGTATAATTTCACCCTTATTCACTTTGAAAAGGAGACCTATACAGAGAAAAAATGTCTAAAAGTTATAACAGCATGTTTTAACTATATGCCAGTAATCAGAGGTTAATAAAAATATTAAAACAAACACTATTTTATTGCTATTGCGATGAAAAACTAAGTTGTTGTTGGGATCTGGAGGTCTGTCCACTTTCTCCACCAGAGGGCGTACTAGATCTCCTGGAGCCGGAGCTGATTGCTACCACCTGTAACCCTCTGCTCATCATCAGTGAACTTCATGTACATAAGGAGGCAGGGGACGTCTCTCCAGTGCCAGAGTGTTTGCCAGTTACAGTTAGCAAGCCTGAGCCAACCTGCCTGTCTGCGAATCAGCGAAACCTGAAAGGTCCGTTTGTCCTCTCTGCTTCCCAGGTTGAACCTGCCTGAAAACCTGAAAACCCTGAAGAGTTTCTCTTTTGGAAATCTGCCTGTCTGATCTCTGAAGAACCCTGGAGAACCTTGCCTGCCAAAGACCTGCCTGCCACGCTCTCTGAAGAATCTAGAAGGGAAACTCAAACCTGAAATCCGCAAACACTCGAACCAAGCTCTGCCTCCGCCAAGCCCTCAGCCTGCCGACAGCCTCTGGACCCTCAAGGTCGCCCCCCTCAGCCGCTAAGCTCAAACCCCAGAACAGGTACAGTCCTGCTCACTCACATCCTGTCAATTATTCTGGACCTCAGCTAACATCTCTGTCCCCCTCTGCAGTGAACCCGCTCGTGACCAGTCCCGGCTCTGATTAACCCCCTGGATCTGTTTATTCTCTGTACAGAATCATCTTAATAAACCGTTGAACTTTTCTCCTGTTTCCGTGTGTTCTGCATGTGGGTTAGGAACATTAAACCAAACATGACAGATGTTTTGTATTGTATGTTACAGTAACTGTGCATTGCTGAATGAAAGAAGCTGATAATGAAGATGATAAATTAAAGGCTGACAGGACACAAACATTTATGACTGTAGCATTCTGGTTGCTAGCGCCTAATTAACCATGCTGTCATTTGCAAAGGCTGAATTAATCAGCCAGAACAATATTTAACACAAATGAGGCCTTTGTGTGTACTTGTACAGCTTTTTTTTTTCTTGTTTTGCTCTTTTTTTTATGTTGTCTTAAAGAAAATAATTATAAATAAAAAAATAATAATATAAAATAATAAAATAAGAAATTTAAATGGAGATAGCATGTAATGTTTCAGAAATGATGCACAATCACAGTTTCTTTTAAATGACACAGAGGTTGCTTTTTATGCTAATTTATCAACAATGCTGCATTTTGGTTTCCTGCTTATTTTTCCTATGATTTGGTGAATGCCAACTGTGACATCTGCAGAGTTTGCTAAAAACAGACAGCTGATTGCAACACATAACCATGTGCCTGTAACCACTCTTTCAAATTAAATCACATCAAATTTTCATCCTCAAAAATAAAAATATGAAACTGGCCCATTTTGTGCTGAAATGAGGGGGTGGAGGATCCTTACACCAACATTTATTATTTGCCAATGAAAACCCCTATCGAATCATTTAAACTGAACAAAACAATAAGGCTTTTAATATGATCAGAATAGATATTAAAACCATGAGAAAGCTGATAAAAAGTGATTAAAAAACTCGACTAATCATTCTCTTTATGGGCTTCTTACCTTTTTATCTCAGTCAACCAGTAGGGCCTGTTATTCTTTAGATATTGCTCTAAGATATTAGACAACAGCTTGGTCATTTTGGTAGCCTGGCCACTCCTAAAGTACCTCAACTGTTCCAAAAACAGAACAAGTCTTTTAGGGACCATTATATTCATGGCACTGGATCTGTATTAAGCTTCCTCTGTCTTTATTCTTGAAAGCAGTCCAGCAGAATCCATCACTGCTAATGAAACCATTCCAACATGGGCTCATTCAAGTTTATTTATATGCTTTGTATACTCAAGAACACTGTATCATTGGTGAGTTGTGAGTCATGTTGTTCTAAAGCCTGCCTTTGGATTACTGCTATTCATTGTGGACTTTATTCCTGTCCTACAGATAGTTCAGAACGCTGAAGCTCGTTTACTTAGGGCTCCAACTACTGTGTTGGCATCTCTGCACTCTGTAAGCGGCATACAAATTTGGTCTTCGGAGGAGGTTAGACTGCTCCTTGAGGGGCCTGATGCCTGAACCCCACACGGGGAATTGCTGTTTTTGGGTCAGGGTCACTAAGGTGTGAAATGAGTTCAATTTGGGGTTAGGGTTAAGTATGAACCCATAAGGGATAGGGTCATGGTTAGGCTGTAGAAATTAATGAAAGTCAATGTCCTGCAGAGATAGGGAGACAAGTGTGTGTGTGTGTGTGTGTGTGTGTGTGGCCATGTCTTTAATACCTGGTGGGGACAATTTCCTAGGAATATGCTACATTTTGGGGACTCATAGGTACTTGTGGGGACCAACAACTGGTCCCCATTAGGAAAGTTTCTCTTCTTGGGGTGGGGGTTGGGTTTAGGACTACGGTGTGAATTGAGTTTAGGTTAGGTTTAGGGATAGGTATGTGTTGGTAATGGTTAGGGTTAGGGCAAGGGTCATGGTTAGGCCATATAAATGAGTGGGAAATGAATGGAAGTCAATGGAAGGTCCCCACAAGGATATTGTTACACAACATGTGTGTGTAGCTCTTTGAACAAAGGCAGCTGTTTTAAACATGCTAAATGACTAAAGTTGACACTGACATTGTACCCCAGAACAAAAAAATCCATAATAATCATTCTTAGTTGTAGAGCACCTTTACATTTTTTTTTTTTTTTATTTAAAAGTTAAAACAATCCACTCGGCTTTGTTTCCAAGTTTGAAGACGTTTTGCTTCCCATCTAGAAAGCTTTTTCAATCCAAAATGTCAGAATTAGCTTTCAGTTCAAGGCTTTTTTCCATTTCTAACAAATCTACATGTGACAAAAGACATCACAGACCTGTCACTAATAGGCCAGTCTTTAATCTTCTACGGCAGATGGAAAGATAAAAGCACACATGAGTATAACAGGAGGTCACCCGAGCAAGAAAAAAAAAAAGAAAAAGCCCATTATCTTTGGAATAGTGAAACCGCAGGAACATTTAGTATGAATAGAACAGGGGGTAACATTTATGTTATGAAAAAAAGCAAAATCCAAAAATGTATTTGTGTACCTGTGGTTTTGGACTTGGGGGAAGTGCAGGAAGTGGTGGCGTCTGGAACTGATTTGAAGCAGAGGGAAAAACTGAATACTTTGGATTCTTATATGTTTGAGGGTTTGTGGAGAAGAACTGGATGACTAGGGAGAAAAAAACCCTCAAAACAGAAGTGACCACATAATAACAAGGGGGAAAAAATACCAAGGGAGAAACTAAATATGAAGCTGGACTTTAACTTGGAACTAACCCTGCAGATGGGTTTATTTCCTTTTTATTTGCTCTAACAAAACAGAACCAAAGGTTTTATAGGTGTCAAAAATGTGCAAAAGCAGACACAGAATCAAACTGTGGTCAGGTTGCTTTACCCCTTTGTTGCTTTGGTTGTTTGGCTGCTCTGTTCTGTAGCATGCTAGAGAACAGCTTGGCTTTATTTACTTTATGAGTTGGAAAAATAGTTTTTAAGTGAGAAAGTCCACCTCCAAACATCCTCTGTGCAGTCAGTTTATCAGAATGATCGTCCCACAACAATATGCAGTTCTTGTTTGAAGCGCCAGACCTTCGCTTGTGGGGGGTTTCTGCAGCCGCTTGTAGCGCTGGAAGTGAATTAACCCTATAATGCCAAAGGTATCATATTTGATACATACGGTTTCTGAAATGTTTTGCGTCGACACCTTTTGCATAATTTAATGGTAAAAACTTTGCTCAAAATCCTATTGTACACAATCAGATATACCTGATAACAGAGGGCAGAAGAACTACACAAAAAATAATCTTGACTTATAAGTATATAGTAATAAATTATTAAGATCAAAAATGTATTTCTGTTTTTTCTTTTTACATATTTTGTTAAAAGGGCAAATAAGGACTTCAAACCAAAAAAGTAATTTTCTGTTTTGTTTTATTCTTGGATCGGGCTTTAAAGGGTTAAAATAGTTTTTAAGGTGGTAAAAACTTCAAGCACTAGAATTATTATAATATTTTAATATTTTCTGTCAGCC
This sequence comes from Cyprinodon brontotheroides, assembly GCA_018398635.1. Lineage (NCBI taxonomy): Eukaryota > Metazoa > Chordata > Actinopteri > Cyprinodontiformes > Cyprinodontidae > Cyprinodon > Cyprinodon brontotheroides. The sequence continues at coordinate 1,788,780 of JAGKQL010000051.1, forward strand.
GGTTTGAACATTTCTAGTTTATTTGGGTATTTATAAACTGTTTAGCAATAGTTCTAGTGCAGTAATAATGATCAGCACTCGCGCTCTTTTCCTTCTACATAACAATCTATTCTTCCGACCTTTTTTTAACCTTTGTAGATCAATGCCTTTGATATTTATTAATTAAATTTATGTATGTTTGCATATGCAGAAGCTCTGCAGTAGCGACAAAAGGTTGCAGGTAATGTCTGTCTCCACCCAAAAATTGATTGATGCTTAAAAGTATTTTCTGAACTCCAGCGTCAACACTGGGAGGCGCCGCTCCCAATGCTCGGACAACTGTCCCCCAGAGACTTTGCATGTAAATCAGATGCTTTGATGCCCAGAATGTGCCCGGTGTGAAAACAGCATGAGAATGATACAACATGGAGCTGTGGGAAGGATAGGTGGTGGTGGTGATGTGTGGGGAGAGTAAGAAATTGATGCAGCAGCTAACGATTGTTTAACAAACTGCAGCTGTGAAAAATTATTTCCTATCCTATATCAAAAGCAGTGGGTGGGTGTTAGAGATTTCTTTTTTATTGTGACAGTGGACTGAGATGTAGGGAATGCTGCTTGAAAAGCAGGAAGATTTAAACCAAACTAGCAGCACGGAGGGAAAAGGCTACGCGTTGTGTTGAGGAGACAGGAGGAATGTGAGGATTTGAAAGTAATTTGGTTCACACGCAGACAAGATTTGATGGAAGTGATCAAATTTTTTAACTCAGCCGTTAAACTAAGAGGGTTAAAGATGTATTCATGCTCCTTTATTTTTGTTGTTTTTTACACTTTCTCAAGTGAATCACAAACTTTTGTGTCTCCCGTTGGAACTGTAAGTTCTGTAACAACTGTAAGGTTGTTTTCACTAGAGCCCAATTCGATTCATTGGACTGATTTTAGTGTCATTTAGTGTCACTCATTATTCAGTTGCTTATAAAAGTAACAGATTTATATTGCTAAGGCATTTTGCTGAACGAGTCTGAAAAATGAATCAGATACAAAACTCCTCCCATTAGCCTGTGTGTTTCACTTTAAGCTGTATGCAGCCACTTGTGTTTTTTTTTCAATTATTAATGATCTTCTGTAGAACTGAAATCTAATTAGCAAAATACAATAAATGTTTATATTTTCATCTCCCAGGCAGAAGGAAACACTCAAGTGTGGAGCTATTTCATGAAGGATGGAACGGGTGTTGGATGTAATATCGGCAGTGTTAAAGTTAGTCAGAAAAAATACCACAGATTTGAGGCAATATCTAATCTTATTTAAAGTCTTATGGTGACACTGCTCAGATTAAAGTTGCTTATTTTAATTCTACATCTCTATTGTTTCTGCATCTTAAATCGTTTTTGCTTATTATGATAATTTGAGTTGAACTATAGAGAAGACAGTTTTTATATATATATATATATATATATATATATATATATATATATATATATATATATATATATTAGTGCTGTCAAAATTATGCTACGTTATTATCGCGTTAACGCGAGGCCATTTTAACAGCGATAATTTTTTTTGAGATTAACGCTATGTGGTTTTATGGAACAATTTTCAAGAAGTACATCCCGCTGCAGCCTGCGGGAAGGCGGGGCTATTTTCCCCAGTGTATGCATTTCTCATAGGCCTCGAGAGCGGACCTCCCTCAAGGGAAAAAGACGGCTCCCGCACTTAACACTGGGTGGCGCTAGTGTCTTTTTTCTTTAAGCCCCACCACCAACAAACAAGTTGAGTGTCTGGTAACTAGTAAAGCCAACCTGAAATACGCTGAGAAAACAGATTACTGAGGGTGAAATGCCGATCTGCTCACTGACCACTCTTACCGTCTACCATGTCGCCACAGGTGCGGTATCGTGTGTGTGTGTGTGTGTGTGTGTGTGTGTGTGTGGGTGGGTGCTTGTGTGTGTGTTCTCATTCTTGTTAAGAGGCTGAAAAGTAACGTTCTAGAGCATAGACTACACTCCATCTAGTGATATTCGGTCTATTGATTTTGATGTATTGATTGAAAATTGTTCATTATTACCTTGGTTAATTAACATCTAATGTTAACTCTACTAAATTTTATAGCAGTAGGGTAAAATGCTTGTCTTTTGTTCAAAAGACTGTATTAACTGTAAAGACTGTCTTTTACATCGGCCTCAATCAAGGGCCTTTTTTTTTTTGGCATACATATTTTGTTATTTTTGGCATAAATCAGTGTTCGTGACCTGTTTTCATTTTAAAAAAAGAACATTGGCACAAACCTAGCCTGTATGTATTTTTTTGTATGTCAT
>JAGKQL010000051.1:1801076-1851358 GCA_018398635.1 Cyprinodon brontotheroides
GATGGATGGATGGATGGATGGATGGATTGATGGATGGATGGATGGATGGATGGATTGATGGATGGATGGATGGATGGATGGATGGATGGATGGATGGATGGATGGATGGATGGATGGATGGATGGATGGATGGATGGATGGATGGATGGATGGATGGATTGATGGATGGATGGATTGATGGATGGATGGATGGATGGATGGATGGATGGATTGATGGATGGATGGATGGATGGATGGATGGATGGATGGATGGATGGATGGATGGATGGAATAGATAGATATAGCTACATGTTGCAGTATCTATAACAACCCAAACACAGTGATTTCAGAATTAGACATCCCCAGTTATTAATTTTATACACTCGCAAGCAAAAGTAAACGCAAAAGTTACTTTTACTAGTAACTAGTTACTTTTATTGTGGAGTAACTCAGTTAATAACTCACAGTTACTTTTTGGGAGCAAGTACCTAGTAACTATAACTAATTACTTTTTCAAAGTAACGCGCTCCAACACTGCTAATAAATACATTTTTTCAGAGTGTTATGCACTGCAGAAGTTATGAGACTCCTCAAAGTGTTGAAATAGAGCTTATGTATGACCCGCTTAACAAAACTTATTCAGCTTTAAGCGTGGATTAGCTGCAGCAGATCAGACCATTAGGATGAGAAAACATGTGTTTTCCTAGTCAGCTTTTTGAAGTGTTTTGGTATGTAAAACCTCCGCCAAAACAGCTTCAGAGGAAATTCTTTCTACAGCATCCAAATTTTGTGATCAAGCATACCGCAGCTCTAGGCTTTATGTGCAATAATGCTATTGCAAGTATTTCATTTTCACTGTGGGTAATGCATGCACAGTCAGACTACAAACCAAAAAAAGTATATAAAATATGTGATCTGTATACAAAAAAAAAAATGTCATAGAGGACTGAACTGCATGAAATGAAAGCTTCTGGGCTGCACTTGTGGTGCAGGAGATTGATGGAACTGCTGCCTTGCAGCAAGAATGTTGTGGGTTTCGATTCCTGACCTGGGTATGGCCTGGTGGGTACTCTGGCCTCCTCCCATAGTCCAAAAAAATGAGAATGTTAGGTTAATTGGCTTCTCTAAAATTGTCCTAAGGTATGTCTGTATGCTGCCCTTGTTTCCTGTCAGGAGTGTAGACTACCACTTAACCTAATGGAAAAACCAGGAGAAAAGGAGAAAAGATTCTGTTTTTATGTTGCTTTAGGCTTCCCCTTCCCTAGAAGTCAGAAACAATGTGCTACCTTTCTGTCCTGCCAGGGAGAGAGAGAGATGAGAGAGAGAAATAAGTAAAGAGAGGATGTTGGTAATGTTCTTTTCACTGTCTCAAAGGGGAAAATTGTTGTAGAATGAAACAGGGAAACCTAGCCAAGGGCTGCCACATAAAGATGTTTAGAACAATATATGTAGCTTTCTTTCAGTAGCAATAGGACCAAAGAGGTAGGCACTTATCTATGGGAGAGGGGGTAGAGATAGTGTGTGAGAGAGAGGGATGGTTTGACCTAAGAATGGCTCAGATAATCTCCTCTGTTTCCTTTCTAATTCGCTCTCAAACAAGAAAAACCCCACAGACCAACAAGGAAACGCTTCATTGGTTTCAGACTTACCAAGGAGGTTATCTGGATGACTGCTTCATATTATTGGATATGTGCTCTTATCCCTTTATAACGGTCAAAGGGCCAAAACATGCAATCAGAACACAGCATAGCTTAACCCGTTTGAATTGTAAAAAAATAGATTCTCAAGCATAATCAGAAATCTGAAATGACGACATTCCGCCTACAATAAAACAGGTTGATTTAAGCCGAAAAAATAGGTTACAATTCATGCTTAATAAGAGCTGCAGAAACAGTTGGCATGGGTGGGGAAACAATCAAAAATAGTGTTGAGTGGATTATCAAGATCTCAGACCTTTCTTCTAGCTATTTCTGCACTGGATAATGCCTGGAAAAGGATCTGTAATTAGTTTAAACCATAAACATTTAGCATATTTAATGGTTTACAATGCCATACTTTGCTTTTACTACACAGAGAAAAATGAAACTTAAAATAAAAGATTTAGACTGAGCAACAACTTGTGATCTGAAAAAGGTAAAAGTGAGTCAGATATTTTGTTAAAGTAGCCTCTTCAGAGGACAAAGTTTTTAAAATTACTCAAAACTGAACTTAACCTGTTTTGTCATTGCTGTCATGATGGTATGAATGTCAAGCTAATGGAAAAAAACTGAATACAGTGGCTATGGTTTAAATTCTTGTCAACATGGGCTCTAAGTGTATTTTCCCACTTCAGAAAAAGACTATGTGGGCTTAAATATATAATAAGCATTCATGAATAAATGTTTATCCTGTTTATAAATTTATCCTGGAGAAAATGTCACATAGCAGCATGAGGTGATGGATGAGCAGCGGACGTTCCCACCGCGCATCGCTCTTCACCGCACGGTTTAGGCTCTTTTGTTGCATTGATGAAATTATAGAAACACAATAAAGGGAATCTTTCCATGGTGGATGTGTTTCTGTTGGGAGGAGCTGATTTAGTCATGAGGAGCCAGCGTTCCTTGGTGTGATTTAATATTTTTAGGATTTGGGGGAAAAAATGGAAGAAGTTCCCATCCCTGCATCAGAGCGCTACCTGTTTGATCTGTGGACAGTTTTGCATCCTTGCAACCAAACAAGCAGCAGTAGTGGAGTTTGGAGATGCAATCCACTTCTTCAATCTACATTTGCTCTCCTCTAATTTATCCAGAAGTTCTGCAATCACATTTTTTCTCTCCTTCCCAGCCTGGTGGTCGCTGCATATTTAGCAGCCTTCCCTGGACATGTCTTTTCTAATGATTCTTTTTATTTTTTGACAACCTCTCATTACAAAGCTCAAACACAGGCAATCCTTCTGCATTGATAATGAAAGCAAATGATTCGCTCCATTCTCTGAATCCTCTTTTCTCATCAGCTATCTTCCTTTTTTTCCCTTTGGGATCCATGGAATTAGACACACCTGCAGCTTTGTTAGCCTAGCACCACGCCACGCTGGTTGCAAGTTATGACCACTGATCTATATGGCTATGACGCAAATTATTGTTTACATTTATTTATTATACAAATGTTTACAGCATTGGAAAACATCATTATTTGCTGTTTGACGTCCTGCACACCATATTAAAACAAACAATCAAAAAAAAAAAGGTGTTTTTCATAAATTTTTGAAAAAGCTCCATGGCGCCGCAAAGGGGACACTAAAGAGCCGCATGTGTCCCCGGAGCCGCAGGTTGCCAACCTCCGTCCTACACACACTATTCTTTAATGGTAGCTTGGTGTCCAGAGGCCCATTTCACAAAACAGGTTTAGATTCAAGGCTGATTTAAGCTCAGAAACCAGGTCGTCTGCGTTTGTGCCGCAGTAAACACTAATGTGCCCCAGCTCCTACCTCTGCTGCACCTCTCCATAATTGTAGGTGATCGCAGACAGTGCCGCAGACAGGAGGCCTCTCATTGGTCAAATCTACATCCGATCTACACTGTGCGTGTTTCCTGTTTGGTACCTTACTGGGCTTGTTTTGTTTGTATGACCGCCATTGTGGAAAACGACTCGTGAAGATGGACCAGATAGAAGAGCGAGGTTTCCTTTAGACAACTTTTATTGTCATTTTGTATACATAGAGTGTATAGAGACAACATTGAAATAAAATTACATTCAATTAAATATGAAAGGAAATCTATACGCTCTCCCAATAAATATTTAGCTATCTTCAAATGAACGCTACTCATTATTTTATTGGATCCTAATCCAAAGGACGTGCAATGTTTGTTTTTTTATTCCCTTATATGTTTAAGCTGGTGAAAGACTTTCTTTAATTGTTCAATGGGGAAATGAAACGGAGTGATTGTGCAGAGAGACACTTACTGGACACTCTGAGTGTATTAAAGAAAGATGGCATGGTTAGCTATACACTTACTCTCAAACTTTTAGCCCAGTACAGCAGAAGTAGCAGCTGTAAAATATCACATTCTTGTTTTGTTTTTTTCACAACTATTCTCTCACACTGCATTTCATTGGTCTGAAACATTTCTGTATCGAGGTTAATGCATCTGTTGGCTTCTGACAAGATGTATTTTCGGGTCTTTGCGAATTCACAAATCTCCTGAAAATCCATCTTGCTTACAATCTAACTAAGCTTAAACTCCAAGCTTGAATTAATAGATGTGTTTTTTCCTGGCTGCCTAGGTTTGAACAATTGACATTGCATTACATTACAATAGCAATTTTAAATGTTTGTTGCTTTGGGTCTTAAAACCTCTACTTTTGCAAATGTCTATTATTGGGTGAATTAACAGGGCTGCATTGTAGAGCAGTTAGTTGCACTGTTGTCTTTTAGAAGATCCTGGGTTGATACCTAGCCTAAGGTCTGTCTGCATGTCTGTGGTTCTCTCTTGGTACTCCGGCTTCCTCTTTAGAGTCAGCTATAGGCATGTTCCAAATGGATTAGACCTCCCTTTTAATAAATGCAATCCTTTTTTTAAATTTAATAGAGAGCAGCATAACCTGGAAGATGTGAGGTACATGATTCACAGTAATGAAAACATGCGCCAGAAGGGCTGATAAATTGTAAGCCACAATTTCAAGGCATAAGATAACATTAAATATACATTATTTACAAATGCTACTCAACAAGCCGCTTCAGGCAAATACAAGCCAAATATGAATAATTTTCTATTAGCAGTATAGGACATTATTCATTACTAATGGAGGCTGAGGCAGAAACTAGAAAATATTTTTGAAGCCTGAAAAAAGGAAAAAACAATGTATGCGCATGATTATTGATGTTTAGATGTTTATTTGTCAGAATATGTGACTGAAATATATATTTTAAAATGTTTCAAGCTCTCTCTCTCTACTCTCTCTCTCTATCTCTGTGGATGGGCATGTTGCAGCTGTATACAGTGAAATGACTTTAATAAATGAGGTATTAAGGGGCTCCCAGAAAAAATTAAATGAAATAATAGGTACTCTGTTCTTTTTTAGTAATAACAAAGATAACCCAAATGAATGAGAAAATGTCACGACTGAGCTAGTTTTACTATTTACAAGATAAACTAATCTCAAATTGTAGTAACAGGCTATAGGCTGATAAATTGATAAGATGTCTTCAAGAACATCTTCCCAAAAGTAGCCTAAAATGAACCGTAACAGGTCCACTTTAAAAATGATCATTGACAAAAGATAGGTTATGGGATTAAAGATAGCTGGATGACTAAAATAAAAAAGGGCAGCTCATAATGAATCCATCCATCCATCCATCCATCCATCTTCTTCTGCTTATCCGGGGTCAGGTCGTGGGGGTAGGGGCTTCAGTAGGGAGGCCCAGACGTCCCTCTACCCAGCCACTAGGGCCATCTCCTCCGGGGGAAACCCAAGGTGCCCCCAGGCCAGCCGAGAAACATAGTTCCTCCAGCGTGTCCTGGGTCTCCCCCTGGGCCTCCTCCTGGTGGGACGTGCCTGGAACACCTCACCAGGGAGACGCCCAGGAGGCATCCCAACCAGATGCCCGAGCCACCTCAACTGGCTCCTCTCGATGTGGAGGAGCAGCGGCTTTAATCTGAGTCCCTCCCCGGACGACTGAGCTCCTCTATTCTATCTCTAAGGTAGAGTCCAGACACACTTCGGAGAAAACTCATTACTTCCGCTTGTATCAGGGATCTCATTCTTTCAGTCATGACCCAAAGCTCATGACCATGGATGAGGGTAGGAACATAGATAAGACCGATAAATCGAGAGCTTTGCTTCTTGGCTCAGCTCTCTCTTCACCACAACAGACCTGTACGGTGCTCATTTTACAGCAGACAGTGCACCAATCCACCTATCGATCTCCATCTTCCCAATGCCAACGTCCCTGGCCCTCGACTGCCACCCCTCACATATTTCACCCGACCCCTTTGGCCCTTTTGACAGGTGGTGAGCCCACTGGAAGGGGGACCCATGTTTCCTCTGCGGGCTGTGCTCGGCCAGGCTCCATGGGTACAAGTCCCTCCACCAGGCGTTTTTGCCCCACCTCCAGGCCTGGCTCCAGAGTAGGTGACCCGCGTCCGGGTGAGGGAACACTAGGTCCATTTATTTTATTCGTCATAAGAGGTCATTGGGCTGCTTTTTATCTGGTCCCTCACCTGAGACCTGTCTGCTTTGGGTGACCCTACTAGGGGCATAAAGCCCCCAGGCAGCATAGCTCCTAAGGTCATTGGGACACTCAAAGCCCTCCATCCCGATAAGGTAGTAGGCCAGAGGGGGAGTGATGAGGAATGTATTCATTTATTTCTTAGAATGTGTATGGTGTAGGGCTACTGCAACTAACCATTATTTTTAAAATCGATGAATCGATCTACGATTTTTCATTAATCATATAAGCATATGCAGCAATGTTGAATCGACAAAAATACTCTTTTTATACTAACCTCTTTATTCCAAAAATAAACATTTTTAGACAGAACAAACAAGCACACAAGTACAGGTTGCTCATTAACTGTACTGGTGCAATATGAAAATAAATGTTTGTGTTAAAACTACGCAAACTTACATGAGAAATGTAGCTGTACATCCACAAAATATAGTGGTACTTTTGTTTCATAAAAAGCGCAAAAAGAGACATTTTTAGTTTTAAAAAGCCCCTAAGGGGCTCAAACAATAGGTCCCCCATTTTCAACAAATGAGTTTTTAGACTAGAAGAGTTCTGCCTTTTTAAGACAGGAAAGTATAGCAGTTAAAGTTGCTACTTGAGAAAATACTGAACCATAGAGATAAAAATAGCCCTGTGATTCTAATTATAAATTGTATTTGGAATAAAATGAGAGAACTAGGGGTGCTAAAAACACATCCTCCAAAGACAGATATTTACATGGAAATGTGGCAATATAAATAATTGACATATTACTGATCTTGCTGGATTTTATTCTGCTTTACTTCCATGAATTGCAGGATCTTCTTTACTTTATCTTTGCCAGAAGATTTAAACTTTAAAAAGCCTTGCCCTCATAATTTGCAAGTTAATTTATTTATAAAGTAAATGTAAACGCTGCTTAAGCTAAATTCAAATGAAATTAAAAGTAAAATAAGTAGCCAACCTTATCACTGTCTGTAACCCTACTAACACTCGTAAGGAAAGCATCAGATGAGCTACCTGAGAAACTAACGCTACGTTTCCCACTTTTAAAACCAAACAAACATGGTGCTTTCCGTGCCATGTTCATTTCTTTTGAAAAAAGTTGCATGTTATCACTTTTCGCTTTACAAAGCGCAGGCTATTTTAATTATTGTGGATCAAATTGGCGCCGTCAATCCCGGTGCATGCGCCGCTTCATTTGCAGAGTCTGGACGCTGAGGCTCTGACTGCAGCGCTGAGAGTGGACTCCTGCGGGAAAGCGCGGTTGGGATGGGGGAGGCGCCCCACTGCAGAGTAGGAATGATACATGCTTTCACTAAGAGTCTCTAAAAGCCGCCAGTGACACACTCGAAAAAGTCGCCAGATTTCGGGTGTCGCTAGTCGCCTTTTGAAAAATAGTCGCTGGAGGGGGTCTGAAAAGTCGCTGAGTTGGCAAAACTGCACTGCACCTGCGGCGCTGGCTCACTCTGCCATATTTTTTCTTCCTCTTCAGTCAAGAGGCAGTGATGACGCCGCGGCGGATGACGCAATGATCGGGACGACACAACTAATCGATGATGAAATTCGTTGCCAACGCATTTAAAAGTCGATTTTTATCGATTTTATCGATTCGTTGTTGCAGCCCTAGTATATAGCATTTTGAAATGAACTAGAACAGTTTTTTGATGTGACATTAACATGATTTGAATTTTACAGGATTTAGAAGGAGCTCTGGGGTTGCTATTGTAAGGTGTGAGCTAATTTTTTGTTTGTGTTGACACTTTCAGAGTGGGTAGAGAACTACCCCCACCAAATATTTTAATAATGGGGAATATCAGTGGAGCACTTTTTTTTGGAGAATATTTTAAATGGACACTTTGCATAGAGGAGTTGCAGTCGAATTCAGCATTTTCAGGAACTGTGAACTGCCAAGTTTTACGAACACAGAAGCAAGTCAGACTACACTCTTGTGCTCTGAGCAGATGAACAATTCAGTATGACATTTCCTCTTGGAGGGAGGAACACCTTTTTGACGCTCTGTTTCCTTCTGCCTCTATCTGATAAAGCTGCTGATGACACAGGTAAAGACTTATCCTTCAGGGGGTGTGGGGACACATGGGCCCCAAGATCAGACTTATGGTTTAAAGCTGCTATGGTAACGGAGGGTAACCTGCCTAACATTGAACTGTTTTGCATGTTGGAGAGGATCACTGCTCCAAGATACTTTCTATTCCAAGACCAGTAGCAGTATGGCTCCTGACCAGTTTCCCTCATATAGATCCACTCACATAGATTCACACACACACATACATACATACATTCACTTACTAACATACCCACACACATGGTTAAGGACTCATAGGACACACAAGGTTCTCTCATTCGCTAAAATTCAAGGCTACAAAGTCTGACAAGGGAGTTTTAATGGGGGTAATCCACAGCAAGCTGGTTATTCTTAGAGATTAAAGAACTTTCAATGGGGAGAGGATAAGAATTAACTGAAAATGCAGTTATGAGATTAGACGAAACTAAAACTTATTATGCTGTGACGTAAAAATAGTTTTAAAATGTTTCTTTAGGTTGTAGATGAATTGAATGCTACAATGTGTAAAACAGGGTTAAATGCTTTCTAAATATCTACAGGTTCCTTGAATGAGATTAGTTGCAGTAATTTAAGCTAATATGAACAAAATAATGAGCTGAAACATCCATAGGATGTTCAGGCTGAATACATTCTGGTATAAATAACTTTCAACTGCCAGGCATTGAAAGGTAATAGACTCTGAAACAATCCGCTGAATAAACATACAGTCTACAGATCATTTAAATGTAATGAATTTAATGATGACTTTAGGGATAAAATGAAAGTGACTGCACATAGATTTTGAGTAAATAAGGAATTATTCATTGAAGACACTGCTTATCCTGATAAGAACATTAATTGTACTCTCTTGTGTGCTGGAGGATCCAGGATGGAATGGATTGTTGAACTGTGATGGGAAAACACCATGAGAACCACCACATGGTACATTATGATGGCTGGTTTATCCATGATGTTTTGTCACATTTAGGAGGCCTCCAGGTGGGAGTGAGAGTATAGAGATGAATTTGGCCTCTGATTAGATTTATAGGACTGAGGTTACCTAGTAGAAGGTTAAATTAAAATAAAGTGCGCGATAGGAAACTAAAACAGCTTTCCTTTAATTAGATGAAACCCAAATTGAAGCAAATACCTTGGAAACTGTGTTCTTGAGTGAAAACATTTGGTCTTTGAAGTTTTGATTGTGGTTATCTTTGATCCCATGATTAATGCTACAAGATCATCAGGGGACTGTTGATTGTTTATTCCATGATTCTATGATGTTGAAAGAAACAGCGCTTAAAGTTTTCTTCTATGATTAATATCCTGGTCATGAGGTGACATTAATAGTTTTTGTTTAAAGGTGACATTATTGAAAACATCACCTTTTCAGGGGGAATAGGTTAGGATAATTATCATTGAAAATGTGTGAGTTTATCACTTGCTATGTGGGCTGCCTGTTGCGCGTCATCAGAACTGATGTTTTAATCTAACTAGTTCCTCCGGTCCAGATATACAGCTATAATCTTAATTTTGTACGTGGCAAAATATTTGGGAATGGAATAAGAGTGGTGTCCTATTTTGATAAGGCTGGAGCCATGGATGTTTAATCATCTGCTAACGTGTATGACGTAAAATATGTTGATGTCCAGACTGGAGATGTATGAAATGTCTTTTTAACTGTTAATCGGGGCCACTTCCTGAGAGGTGAGCCCAGAGGTGAGAAACTGCCATTCTGTAACCCTAAGCAACTTCTCTGATCTGATTAAGATTACAATTTCTATCAAAATCTGTTGTCATGTCTCCTGGTTATTTAATACATAAAAGTTATGAAGTGTTATTTAAAGAGTTTGTCCTGAGTGATCTTTTTTCAGGGAAACGAACCGGAGAGATAGAGCATCAGGGTGCATACACAGAGCCTATCTTTAACAACAGGGAAAACAGAAAGCCGATTTGGTTTGTGGGTGTACAGTTTAGCTTCCACAAAAAAAAAAAATCCTCTTGGTACTACAAACAGCCAATGGCTTAAAAAAAGAAAAAGATCTGTACCTTTAGCTCTTCAGTCTTTGCTGGGTGAGAGACGTTCTCTGCACAGAATCGCCTGAAAGAAACAGAGTGAGGGATTAAATATACATTATTTGCATTAAGAAAATGAAGTGAAATTATCCATGCAGAGAGTATGCAGGGATGCATGTAAAATAACCACAGGTTTTCTGATACACACAGTAATTTTACAAAAATGGGTATTAAAAAGTTGTTGATGTTGCCTTTGGTTTTTCTACTAACTACATGTTAGACACGTCATTAGTTTAAACACTACAGACTGGGACAAGTATATAAATATGTTGCCTCAGTTCTTTGAACTGCTGGTTATCAGGTCAACCATCAAAATCATTTTGGATGCATTTTTAACCTTCAGCAATTAATTTATCCGATTTTTATTGTTTTTAATAGAATATTTGGTCAATATTTCTCAGTTTCACCTGTACAATGCCCAAGGCAAAACCCAAATGAACTTTAACACAGTTAACAAAAAAGCTACGGGAGTTATGACTAAGTTTATATCTTTTATGAATGAAAAATATCCTATTTTTTGGACTTCTCTTTCATACCTAATAAATACAAATGTTAAACAGTAATTAGTAAAAAGAATGGATTATCCAATTCAAATAACATTCAGTTAATAGTAAGAGATTTTGTTAGTAAAAATAGATCGTTAAGGTCATCAATATATCAACATATAAAAATATGGCAAAATTTTGTGAATTTTCAGGGGATTTCAGTAGGAGGACCATGACATATAGCAATATTTCATTAGTAAAAGAGATTGATATGGTGTTTTTAAATGGCTATATATATCAGCATATGAAAAGATAATATTGGGATATTTATGAATGTATCAATATTTTTCCCTGCTTCAGTGAAGCTTTCTTTTAAGTCTGTAAAAAGAAGTTTTTGAGGAAGAAGAAGTAAGTATAATTTTTTTTTAGACTTTAGAAACTCAGTAGCTGATCTAAATATCGGGTTAAATATCGGTGGGGTGGCCGATGTCCGATATTCAGTTTTAAAGGCCGACACCGATAGGGGGGCATCATTATAACGCGTATCCCTACTACAGATCTATAAATCAAGAGTAATATCCGTTCAATGTATCAGCAGTCATTATCATACTATTGTCCTAATTATGTAGCAAAAGATCCTTCCGAGCCCAGAGATCTATTTTTTTTTTGTTAATTTAATAATATTTCCTAAAGCCCTTGATGTCACAGAATCTCCTAAAGCGCTGGCATACACTGAAGGTTCTGTGTACTTTTTAAATTTTGGGAGTATACATAGAGTATTCATAACGAATCCAGAGTGTATGTCCAATGACAGCCTTACTTACGCATAACGCACGGCAGCACACTGCCTATGTAATGTCACAAGCCAGTGTCCAGAGAGGGGCAGCGATGCAGCCGGAGGCGCCCGGTCTGCATAAAAAGATTTATTTCATTGCAATATTAACCTAGATGCTTTTTATTGCCCGCTAAAAAAAGAATAAATGACCAAGTAAAAAGAAAAAGAAAGAAGGAAGGTTTGCAGTCGCAGCAGATTGAGCATCATGTCTGCTAGGAAGTTTGTTGGTGGTGGGCCGATTTCCTCCTGTGAACCCCCTTTATACCAAAAAGATACGATAAGTTCTTGATAAGTTACGCAGAAGTTATGCACATGTTACTCATAGGTTTAGGATAATCTAGACGCCATGACTTATGAGTAACTTACACTTAACGTATGTCAATGATCAGATAACTGACCTGTAACTTATGCCCCACGTATGAGCGAACGCTGGCATACATCTGGAAATACTCTGACAAGTACGTTGAGTAATTTGGAGCATACTCCAGATTACATATGGCAAGTACATTGCCATATGTAGAAGTGTTCCAGCATGTTTCAGCGTGCTCATAACTTATGCAACGTATGCCAGCGTTTTCGCCAGATTTTTTGTACGTCAAAGTGTGACACGGGCTTAAGCAGGAGTTGCAGATAGAAAAAGTCAGAATAGTAACACTACCAGACGTTAGACTATATGGTACTTAAAGTCGAATAACATTGTTTGGTCTGAATTATTTTTGCTTTTTTGTTTTTGTTTGAGATGCAGTGAACACCTCTCCCAATTTGCACTCTTGTTGGAGCAGTGCACCTATCTGTCTCCACCAGATTGGTCAGTGGCACAGAAAGATTGACCTGAATAGTAGAGGACATCTCAATCCTCTTATTACCACTTAGATACCATCTCAGGAACTTAGAAGAGGACATATTAAGCTATAAATGTTACTCAGTGCTGCTTTAAAAAAAAAAAAAGCCACAAAGCATTTTTTCAGTCATCCATTGCATGGAAACAATGAAGTACGTGTCACCTGCTTCCTGTTAAATTGAGGAATAACAAGCTTCTTTTTTCCCTGGTTCCATAGTGTTCTTTCAATTTATGATATTCCATTTAAATTTAGTAGCCATCCTATGGGACAGGGCAATCTGCAGTTTAAGCTCTGTATCACCCACCAAAACCAAAACCAAAGCATTTTCTTTACTTCAGGTTGCACAAAAATGTTGATGGAAGCACCTTGACTGCCCGAAAGACCTGGAATCCTGAAGTATTTTCCTTTTAATTCAAGTCTTTTTCAGGATAAATGAATTATTCAAGGTATCAACTTGCTATACATGTAAACATCCCTGGACTCTTTTTAATAATTCTGATTGAGGAGAAGAATTTCATGGGATAAAGCTGTGAAAAAGTACAATTTACCACTGAACTAATATATTTAGTTGCAATGATGCATATTTTGCTTTATGCATCCTAATAAAACTGTGCAGTGCATTTTACTGGCATAACGAGGTTCCACGTCTTCAAAACACTTCAATATCCTGCTTCATAAAAGCAAATATCAGGAAACAAAACACCAGAACCTTCTTTAGCTTTGTGTTGCAGTATAACATGGAAAGCAAAGTTCTCTTTAATAGCAAAAAATGGGACAGAGTAAATTATAGCTGCACGTAACAAAACAGATTAGGGACAGAGGCAGACCTTCTTATTCGCATGTGGAGATATGCATACATTTTGCACACACGTCATGTACAGGCAGCAAACAGGCAGATGGAAATCTAGCCATTTGTGTGATGCGTTGTCATTAGCTTAAAAGGCCTAAAGCTGGAGTGAGACCAGAATAATTATTGTGATTATAGTCTTCAGTGGTTGAGTTTCATTCCAATATGTTACGCACGCTAGGATTAAAATCTGGTATTTCATGTGCTTTCCAAAAAAAGATGCTGGGACCGACTGGCCGGCTGGAACATCAGCACTAAAGGAAGGAACAGAGCTTTTTCTAGATACCATGGGGGCCCTAAGGGGGGAAACTGACACTGTATAGATGCTACATTCCATATTAAATTAAGTAAATATTAAACCAGAGGCATGCAAAATAATCTTGATATATTAAATATTTTTTATGCACATTGGGTTTCATTCACAACATAATAATTTGGGATCTGTAAATATAAACCTGCTGTATATGTTTTATATTACTATAAAACCTCTGTTAGCATTACTACTTCAGGTAATATATTTACCAAGATTTGATCAAAAAGGCTGATGTAAATGTAAGCAATGCAACATGTTAATAATTGGTGGAACAAGAAGAGCACAATACTGAGGCTCTAAGGAAAGCCTAAAATTATAGCACTGCTGACAGTAAACAGAAGGCTGGGGTGTAAAAAATTCAATCAGATTAATCGATTATTAGAGATAAATATCAACTAATTTAATAATCATTTCATCTGTAAATGGAGTATAGACTGTAAAACATGCCTTTACCTGACAGAATGTTAACACCCACTGTAAAAGAAAATATGTAAACATTTTATAACCTTTGGCTATTCTGATTAATTGAAAAAATAATCAACAGATTAATCGATTTTCTAAATAATGGTTGGTTGGAGCCCTGGTAAGCAGCCTTGATTTTTGTCAAACATAAAAGCTTCTAAAACAAACTGTCTTAGGTGACGTTCGTAAAAATACAAAAAGATGTTGTTTGTTGGAACTCTCCCTATAAGGCGGCAAATTGAC
This sequence comes from Cyprinodon brontotheroides, assembly GCA_018398635.1. Classification (NCBI taxonomy): domain Eukaryota; kingdom Metazoa; phylum Chordata; class Actinopteri; order Cyprinodontiformes; family Cyprinodontidae; genus Cyprinodon; species Cyprinodon brontotheroides. The sequence goes on from JAGKQL010000051.1 coordinate 1,815,408, forward strand.
ATGTAAATTCAATGTGTACACAGAATTGTGCTAAAATGCTAAGCTAGCTCTATGTGCTGTTCTTTTGGGAGCAACATAAACGCGTAATCTAAAGCTCCTGCTTTCCAGGAGTTCTATCCACAGACTGTCCTCACCACTTCCTGATTTTACTAGTTTATATTTTTTTAGGGGAGTGGTGGCCTATTGGTTAGGGCATTGCCCTTGGAATCCAGAGGTTCTGAGTTCAAGTCCCATTGCCACTCTGGGTCCCTGAGCAAGACCTTCCCTGGGCGCCGCACAATGGCAGCCCACTGCTCCCCAAGTTAAATGCAAAGAGTTCATTTCATTGCTTTGTACTTCTGACTTCTTAATGTAATGACAACAAAGTTGAGTTCTATTCTGTATATTCCCTTTTAACTTCTCTTTAGCAGACAGGTCTTTTCATTTTCCATCTTCAGTCGACCATCACTCTGGGACTCGCTTCCTCCTCCCTCGCTACTTCTCGCCTCCTCTCTGACTCACTTCTGAGTTTAAAACAAAATCCAAACAGTGTTAGGGAACCAGGTGCAACATGCGGCGACATATCTCATTTTGGAAGTTTGGCTACTTCATCTTTTGTTTTTCTGTCCTCCAAGCTCTGATGAACAGCGAAGATTGAATAGCCACTACAGAAAGCTTGTACAGTTCTTCAACCAGCCCGTGCAGTACTACAGCCTTGCCCTCTGCCAAGCAATTCTCAAATGATTCTGTTAAATTGTTTCCTTAAGGGATAAAAGGATACAATGCAAGAAAATATTTGAAAGCGATAAATAAGACCGCTCACATCCTCTCCTTTTGATTTCTCCACGCATTCTACATTACTAAGGCTAAATCAAAGGTAGCAGTGTATACCTGTTAGCTATTAATATTTAGTTATATATGGCTCTTTCTTAGCACAGGCACACTAAGAATGAGCCGCCCGGATCTACAGCACAGACATCGGAAGTCATTCGGACTAGAGAAGTGTGGTCAGATGGTGACTAAGAGAGGGAAGGTGGTCCACACCCCAGAAGGAACAATAGCAGACATTGAGGACAGTTACAGGTACCTCAGAATCCCACAAGCAAATGTTCTATCCAGAACAGAATTTCATCATTCTGCTTCATTCTATCTCCTTGTTCTTCCTAGCCCCTGCAGAATCTCGTTCAGTTCAATCTCTAACCTCTGCTCTCTGCTTTTCCTCTGCCTCCTCAAACCCTTATAGTCGCAGACGTCATCCTGAAAGAAATAATCAGCTGTGTTAAGCTTCTCATCAACACCCTGCTGTTTATAGATGTTGGAGATCTGTTTTCCAGTGTGGTCACTGTTTCTCTGACCATAATCGGAGTGGATGTGCTCTCTTCATCCTATCAACATGGGAGTTGCCTCGTGAGCTCGCCTGCCTGGCTGGACGCGTGGCCGCCTTTTACAGTTGATTGTTGTATCTCTGCTTCTTTTCATAAGTGTCTGCTTGCTGTCTCCTGGAACTCCCAGTCGCCCTCAGCAGATGGCAGCTCATACCGCTGAGCCTGGTTCTGCTGGAGGTCTTCCTTCCCGTTAAAAGGGAGTTTTTCTCCACTGTCACTGTCGCTACAAGCATCTTAGTGTGAGGGATTGTATTTGAGTCAATGAGTCGAGCGCAATCGTAACTTTTGTGCTTTCCTAGATAGAAAACTCCCGTACCAATTTGACTGGATGATCTGGTTGAACTGTAAAGTGCCTTATATATACTATTGGGGCTGTGTTGAGAATTTGGCGCCTATATAAATGGAAACTGAATTGAATTGTCCATTGTGCAACAAAAGTGGAAAAGTTTAACCCCTGAGATTAATTTCGCACAAAAAAATGAATATTTTTATGCAGTACCTTTTGCCTTTTGCAAACTCCTGGTTTTAATGCAAAAAATAATAATTCGCAAGCAGATTAATTTTTCAGTACTTTCTCTCTCTCTCTATATATGTTGTTAGTCTATATATATAAGGCGCATAAGGGCGGCGGCGGCGTTGCTGCTAAAACAAAAAACAGCGTTGCACAGTAACCTGCCAAGCAGTCTGGAGAGACCTTGAACCAAAGTCCCTGCATGTTGTGATTGCTCCCTCTGTTTGTTTCTCTGATAGAAGTGGCACAAACAATGAATTGCTAATGTGAATGTGATTTTTTGGTGCAATGCATCTGCTAACTTTAAGACTCATGCTGCATAAATTAAGTCCCAGATCTGGGTGGGTAAAATGCATCACTTGTAGTTCCCACAAACCACAACAAATGGGGTAGACACTGTTCTGAAGAAAGCCAAGTCGAGAATGCACTTTCTGCAGAAACTCATGTAAACCCTTCGACTGGAGGCGGTAGTCATCTTTTACACTGTCATTGTTCAGTCATTCCTCTGTCCATCAATTGCTGTGTGGCTTACCTCATCTAACAAAGATTACTGAAAAAAGGTGGGGAAAAAAATGAAATTTCCTCCCTCTAAGACACACACAGGTCTAGGTTCAGAAAAAAGCACTACTAACATGTTCACACACACTGCACATAGATATTTAGACTATTACTAAGCCATATATGCAGAAACTGCTTGCCACATCAACAGTTTCTTTCCCAGGCTGTCGCTCTGATGAACAAGAGGAACGCCTCACAGTAATCAGCTACACGGCTGTTATAAAAGTCTGGTTTGCATAATAAAAAACCTCACAAACCCATTTCCGGCTTTCTTAAGATTAAAAAAAAACATGGAAAACAAAACCATACTGCTGTTTAAATATTTATACAAAATGTCTGCATACTTGGGCACGGTTTTCCAAAGTCAAATGTCTGTGCTCGCAATTAAAATTAAAGGAAATTAATTCTGAGTTAACGTCTCTAGAATTCTCTTCTACTTTTATGCTCCTAAGCTCAGACAATGTGTTTTACGACTAACCAAAGTCAAGCCCTTAAATTGAAAGCCTTTATTGCTTGAAGCCATGTTAAATATTTTTCAGAGGCTCAAACAAATCCTGACACCAGTCCTTCTACTTAAATCATTTTATTTTTCTTGATTCTTCATAAATTATCTCACATTAACACATCACATGGCATTGTTTGCTGAAATGCATCAAATGTAATTGATCTTAATATATTGGATTTATGAGAGGACTGCTCAGATGGAGGGGCATGTCTAAAACCTTTTAACAACAGATAGATTTTCCCTGCTAAGGCTGAAGGATTGCCACTTAGTATTGCATCTTGATGAATATAAATAGATAATGAGCACATTTTTTTTACTGGCCTTAAATAGCATGTGCAACTGAATTTAAAAACAGAAAGTTTGAGGTTCATTAAAGTAAACACAGTCCCATATGGACCCAACCTCATGTAGTAAATACATAAATAAGCAGCAATCACTCTATGCAGTTCATGCACACCCTCAGTTAATCGGAGGTGTGTGCAAAACACACAACATAAAAACAACATAATGACAGTATTTAGGGCTTCATGTACAAACGAAACATGCACACAAACTCACACATAATAATAATTAAATAAGTAATATGCAATCTCAAGATATTTCCCTGTTAAATCGCATCATACAAACAAATTAGTTTTAAAGATTTTCAAGAAAAACTGTCAAAATGCCTTGCAGAATTAACTCTTCCTGGATAAACATATATCAACAAAGGACAGTGTCCTGCATAGGGTTGACTTTACAGCAGATACAATTGTTTTGTAACAGCAAATCATCTTTATCTTATGTGCAAATATCTAAGTAGACATTCCCCCATGCAAATAACTCAGTAACTGTGGATGCTTAGATGAGCTGCTAAAAAGATTTCTTCAAAACAGTCTCAAAAATACTAAAGAGATGTGAAGCTAAAAGCAGGCTATTCAATCTCTTTTTATATGCGAGGCTTAAGTATGAATATAAGGTTAAACGTACCCTCACTAGGATTTATTATAACGCCCATAGCGTCTAAATATCACTCTGTGATAATATTTTATAATCGCTCTTTAAACCTTTGGGAGGTAAAAACCTCAGTCAATATTGGCTAATATAATGCTATGTTTAAGCCAAAAAAGATGTGTATTATTACCTGGAGGCTACCTCCGTCCAGGTACAATAAAGCTGTCTGTCATAGTTTAGGCTGTAATGGCTGTAATTGTTCATTCACGTTCTTATGTCCCTGAATCTTTAACATGCCGTGTTCCATTACCAAGCCCCGTCTGATCCACCCGCTGCTATTCATTGCTGCCTGTTTTCCTGCCCTTGCGTTTCCAGTTTATTCGTGTTGTGTGTAGGGGTGGGTATTGCCAAAAGCATTGTCACGACATAGCGCGATTCCTATCCCGATGCATCGCGTTCATTGAAATATAGCGCGATGCATTGCAAAATACTGTTTCTCCTCCATATGTTCTTGTTTTTGAATGCTCCTGCTTGGCAGTATCCCGGCCGGAAATGTTTGTGACACAAAGCAGCGTCGCGTCAACGCATCCGCAGCAAACATCTACTGGACTGGAAGTTGTGGCTACTTTGTTTTTGGCTTGATGTTTGCCAACCATTCATGTACCATTTTATTTATTCATTTTTTTTACCATTAATAATCGAGCACTTACGTCAAGAATGGTGACAGTGCAGTAGAATCCGAAATTAGAATCACGGCTTCTACATATCATCGCGGCGGTTTATTTTGCACACCCAGTTGTGTGAGAGAAACTCATAGTTTACATTCTGGTTTTTCTAATCCTGACTCATTAGTGTTTCTGCTCTTAGGACTTGTGAGTGCTTTTGTACTGCCCCCTGTTTTACCAGGGTTATCCGATCTGTTCTGACTGCTTCCTGGATTCTGTCTTCTGACCTCGGCTTGGATCCTCCTCTGGTACATCCTTGGCTCTCTGATCTTCTGGTCTGGAAACCTGGTTCTGCTACGACTCCTGCTCATTAGTCTGCTCTGCACTTCATTCAGAATACTGTGGGCGGCTCCAACAGCGAGTTGTGGAAAACCCTCCCGTCTGGATTCTACTCCTTCCTCCGGACTCAGACTGAACTCAGAAACATGTTAGTGACTTGTGCTCATAGTCGTGGCCTGTTTGAAGTTTCAAAGTCACTAACCTGAGTTTCTATTTCTACAAAGGATCCAGTTTTCCCTCCTCCTGTAGAGAACTAAAGCAGAGTATTTAATAAACGCTGGATCTGATATTCTCTGCTCTGCTTGTATTGAAAGGGTCCGACATATCTTGAGGTGCTCTTCCGACAATATGGTATATGGTTCTCTATGCAGATGATTATGACATTTGATTTGTATATATATTCTGGGCTAATATACACTATAAATACTGTTACAGGTTTAAGTTCAACCACCAAAAAATCTTTTCCAAGGCTCGAATCATAGTTTTTATTTATTAAAAAGCAACAGCAAAAATAGTTCTCAAGAAGGTTAATGGTCTTTTCAGGGGATTAAAAAAAAAATAGTAATTACTATTTTAACACACAGTGCTAGTTCAGGTATGTATTCGTCACCCATGACATGGGTTCATATAAAAAGGCTTTCCCTTGTCTTGTCCTCTAATTAGTGAGTCTGCTCAGAATGCTGGATGTCTACACACTCAGTGGGCCTCAGAGAGAAGAGCAGTCAGTCCTCTGAATCACTGCATTCAAATAGTCTTGTGGCAAAGAGCAAAAATGATTGAAAACCAAAAGGAGGAATTCATGGGTCTGGATGAGCAATGAGAAATCTATTAGCACCAGATGACATTTCCATCACCATCTCATCGATCACCTCTGGGACATTTCAAACGGTGGCCTGTGTGTGTGTGGAATATTTGAGCCTATCGAGTAATTGTTACCTTATAAAGAATATTTATATATTTCCTAGGAATAAGCAACATTGTGGGAACTTACATGTACTTGTGTTGACTAGTCAACAGGTCCCTGTGAGGAAAAGTTATCTTCTTGGGTTAGGGGTAAGGTTTAAGACTAAAGGATGAATTTACTGAGTTGGAAACAGGCAGATCTGACCACCATGGCATTGAAGGACCGGTGGGTGTTGCTAGCTATACCTTTAAAGGCACACTATGCAACATTTTTCAGTTAATTAATGTGTTCCATAGCGTTTTGGATAATTAAATGAGTCATTTCAGATTGAACAAAGGTATTCTTGGTCGCCCTGGTGGTCTGTGGGGGAAATACCGCGACTTGTGAATTGCAGGAGCCCTCGCCCCGAACCCACAGGCTCAAGAAGTCTCTGCGAGTCGGTCTTGCTTCGGCGAGAACTGCTACACGCCCCAGTTAAAAAGCATGCTCGTTGCTAGCACAGTGGCGATCTTTGTGCAGTTATCATGGCGAAACCAGCGTGAAAACAGCATGAAAGCCCATGTCGGAAGCAGGGCAAGAAAGAGGAAAAGGGCTCCGGACAGAGAGAGGAGTCGTATTACGGGTGAACATCGGGCAAGCTTTTCCGAATGGCTGGTGAGCTAAAAATAAAAAAGGCTGCAAGGCTGACGCGGACCTCGCTGCTTTCTGCTGATGCGATTGTAAGTAACATTGGAATGGTTTCTCTCTCTCTGTGTGCATGTTCATACTTTCACTGTGTTAGTCATTAATTGCTTGTTCATCTGTCTGCTAAGCTCAAAACAACCGCAGCTACTGGCTTGACGAGAGAAATCCAGGAGAACAGCTGTGCATATTTACTTACAGTGCACTTTTACTTTCGCCCTCTGGAGGGAGCCTCTCTGGAAAATCAACAACCCAGTTGCATAGTATACCTTTAAGAATACAGTAGACATTTTCTTTTAACAGCGCTTGCAGGATTTATTTGAAAATCATGTTCTTTTTAAGTTTTATATAGTAATTAATGCTTATAAAGGAATAACAGGTTATACTATCTGTACCAGAAACGTAGAAAGACGTGATTCTCCACAGTGTGTTTTCTACCAGGGCTGCAGCAGTCATATTAGCATCACCTTCTGGCTGAAGGCTGGTTTATACTGAGAAACCGGGTCGTCTGAGTGTGTCGCAGTGAATGAAAATGTGCCTCTGTCCCTTCTGCGGACACTGTGTTGCACCTCTCCATAATTGTAGGTGGCTGCAGACAGGAGGCCTCTGATTGGTCAGATCTACATCCGCTCTACACTATGCTTATTTCCTGTTTGGTACCTTACCGGCTTGTTTTGTTTGTATGACCACCATTGTGTTTACTAGCTATCAATCACAGTGCTGCAATGGTGCTACCAAATGGATGATATTTGAGTTAAAAATAAGCCTGTTTGATTCATAATAAGTCAAATCCACCTGGTTTGTCCTGCTGTATGATATTATTGCAAAGTCACATGAAATTAATATGGCTTCATTAATACTTTAAGGTTAGGGATGAGTTGGTAATGGTAAGGGTAACGGTCTGAGTCAGGCCATGGAAACAAATCGAAAATAAATACAAGTCTATAGAAGGTCTTTGTAAAGAAATTGGAACATAACATGTGTGAGTGTGTCATAAGCAGAAGCAGACAGCTAAATAACATCTGCTAGCACATTCATACAGGATAAAATAAACATGGGTGAGTTGGAGCAGGGAAGATATGACTTATTAGTGCCTTTGCATAAGCATGCATACTCAGAAGTCTACAATATTATTCCATGTTATGAAGTGTGTGCTATAGTTGTCAAAATAATAGAAATGTCAATATTGTCTGGCCTATTTTCAGACAAATGGGGAAGAAGAGAAACAAGAAAACGTCAGTTTTAAGTACCATTAATGTAAAGTTGAATATGTTGATCTAAAAGACATGGTCTCATTTTATTTATTTTTTTTATCTCAACATTTTTTAAATTTCAGTATCATGCCCAGCCCTAGTCAAAACTGAAACGATTTACTTCTGGTCTTAAGCTAACAATGTTTAAATGTTATTTTCACAGACACAAGCAACCCAGTCTTTCAATTTGAAAGTCCCAGGCACCATGCATATGTGAGCACGGTGCACGCATGTGCACGCATGCCTTCTTTATGATGGCAGTAAAACCCAAATGAACTTAATTGTGAAGAACAATAAAAGTTAAAACAAGAAGTTTAAATGAGCCTTAAGTTAACAAGCAGCCAGTGAAGTTGAGCAAAGTAGGAGTATTAAGGTAATTTTGAATTATAAAGATTTGTGCAATGTGAATTTGAAGTTGCACAGGGAAATAAAATAGAGGTTTTGTAATCATAGACTAGTCAGATTGTTGAGTACAAGTACTCAAAGTGTTTGCACCACAAATCAAAAACCTCTTATGTTCTTAGTTTTGCTCAAGTTGATCTTAAAAAATGAATCAAAACAAACACTTGAATTAAAATCTTTCAGGGTTTTATTCTTACTACAAATACAAGTCAGTAAGTCATAAATTCAGCTCTACAAGTTACACCTTTACATTCACCTTTGCTACAAATGTCACGCTGAAGTAGAGCAAAAATATGCCACTTATGGGTTTTACACAGAGCTAAACAGCAGAGGACGCTGTCTTCCATTAACTGGCACCAAAGAGAAAATCCATATTTGAACAACTGCCATGCTTTCTTCAAAAGACGAGGTAGACCTTGCAGATATGCTAGAATGTAGTTGTGCTACAATGTACAAATCTCTATTATATTACCTTCATAAAGGAATAATGTGAGCACTGCTAATCATCCCTGCTAAAAATCTTGCTGCAGCATTTTGCACAGTATGAATGCAATACACAGCTGATTTGTTGCAAGAGGTAAAAAGTATCTAATTAAGATGGGAAAAAAGAATGTAAAATCCTTTCTAAGTTAAAATTACCAAATATTATATTTCTTTAATGCTTAACAACAGAAAACTGTGTCCCTTAAAATTTACTTTATGGAAAATGCTATTCAGTAGGAAGTTCATTTATTAGTAAATCAACTGTTACATTTAGACATATTTTTTTTATTTGCGTCATATTTCCATGCATTTAAATCAGTGGCTTTTCCTCCCCTCTACAGCTTGTAAAATAATTGGTAAATATGAATTCAAAAATATAGTCATTAATCTGCTTTAATTGTCTGCTAAAATGTGCTTGATTTTATGGGTATGTTGCTCATAATCAGCTTTTGAGCCTCAAATAAGATCTCCCCTCCACTCTGGAGCAGCAGGACACTGCCTGTTAGTTTCTAGGACAAATCCCCATTGGGGCTTTAGCCTCCATGCAATGACGCAGAACGGTAAGATCGTTCTTACTCCACTAAAACAGCTTTGTAATTAACTATGGCGAAACATGTGAACTAAAATGTAAAACCTGCTAGTGAAAATGTTTCAAGCCATAATTTTTTTTTTACCAAAAACTTTAAAAACACTTTATTTCCAACTAGAGGCCCCGTCCACAGGAAGTCAAAACGAACACGAAAACGCTAATATTCTCCAAAACGTTTGTCGTAAAGACGGAGACGTAAAGTAAATGTGTCGTCCACGCGAATGCATGAAAACGCTGCAATATGTATGCCAGGCCTGTAAGTGGCGCTGTGGTGCCAAAGCAAAAATAGCGGCATGCAAATGTTGGGCATGTGCACTGTCGCGGGTTCAGTCAAATTCAGGTGCTGAACTATGTGGTCGATGTGCTCTGTTCTTCCTGGAGATATTCCAGAAGAAGAAGATTCTGTTGTAAGCCCGACAGCAGGGTGAGTAGCATGAGCAGCAACCATTCACACACAAGGCAGCGCCATTGTTGTTGTGATACTGTGTCGCGCATGCGTGTTTAGAAAGCGACGCGTATGACGCGCGATGGCGTGTAAGAAAAAAAATGCGGTTAGAGCTTAAAGATGGAAACGCAAACGGGCGCGTCAAAAATCTTCCCACTCTGAAGGCTGAATAAAAAAAAACCCCTGAAACCGACGCCGTGTATGAAGGCTGGATGAGAGGCTGGTTTGGAAATTCAGCAAGGCGTTAGGCCAGCGTTTGGCTTTGGCTGAGCGTGGACGGGGCCTAAAAGCGCGCAATGGGAAGTTCCAGAAAGCTTTGGCTGGGGAGAGTCCCAGTGCCGTCCCTGCACAATCGCGATCTCCTAACAAGAACCCAATATTTCATTAGTATGATAATCCTGATGAACTCAGCATCCAAGATTCAGAATTTAAACATTTTTGATGCCCAAAATGCTTTTGGTGTGAACACACCATTAGGTTCTATTGAGCACGTAGGTGGGCTGGAAAGATAGTTGGGATTCTAACAAGAGAGGAAAGAGCAATAATTCAGCAGAACAGTTGTCTTGTGCTGAGCCTTGGACCTCCCTGTTTCAGAGAGTGCCATCCACCACTGACTTAAATGTATAGCAGAAATGGGTGCTGCTTCCTCTTGACACAAAGGATGACAATCAACCTACAGTCCAATTCCAAAACCGTTCTGATAACTGACTTATACTCCTGCAGCAGGAGAAATTAAGCTTGACGTGTCTGCCAGGTCTGTGCTGTCCAAAATATGTCATTTTTAGCTTCAACAGCCCTCTATGCTGCATCCATGTGGACAGAATTTCCAAACCATGCACCTCGGAAAGTCTTTGAACTAGGTGTAAAAATCAAGCTTAAGGTTGGCAAATCTAAACATCTAGAGACATGTTGTGATTTAGTTCATAAATACCACCAGATTGCTGAAATGATTCTTGGATAGCAAAAAATGGCTTTAAAAAAGTTGTAAATGTTGGTGTTTTCTGCTTCCTCATGGAGTTTGTTGTTGTAAGCTTGCTTTTTATGCCGTATACACCCACCTGGAGCCGGCAAGAATGAATGAAAAGCCTAAAAGAGTATAAAAGCTGCAGACGTTTTGACAGTGGGCTCATTTTTCGTGTGGATTGCATGTGTGTCAAGCATAACCCAACCCTAAATCGCAAACAAGGTATGAATCTGCCCTCTGCTCTAGCTTTTCTCTTATTCCTCTGCTTGGTCTCTTGGTATTCAACAGCTGTTGTCGTGCAGCTCAGGCTCTCTTATCTAAATCTCCATTCAGTCAGAGAGACGGCAGTGGGGAGGCATAGATAATGCAGGTCACTCTCCAATGACAACTCTAAAAGGTAACCGGGGAGAGAAGAGCAGAGGGCTGCTGAAAAGCATTATATGAATTTCTGTTTTAAGCAGAGTTGGTAGAGAACATGCTGGCTTCATAAGTAGCTTACACTGAACATTACTGCACGTTCTGTGTTGTTCAAGCTTACAGCAACTTGGCTGTTTATTTTAGGGGAGCTAACAGCGTTTTTCTCTGATAAAGCAGAGAGACAGACTCAGAAGACATTATTAAAATGTGTAAAATAGCAAGAGTAACTCTTGCCCACTCCGAGTTAGAATAAGTGCTCTCTATATTTATTTATTTTTTCCTGTCCCCTTTCAATATGTGTTGTTGACCATTATTTGACTTAAGCATGTTTATGATGCCCACATTACTAAGATATAAAATGTTTTGTAAAAAAGACTGTGGTAAGATTTATGAAATAAACTGATTTAATTTAAGGCAGAAATGAACTATTTGTGTTTGTTTTTTTATGTTTTTTGTAGGGTAAAGGTTTTAGAAATTACAAACTGTGTAAACCGTCATGGTACACAGTTTGTATCTCTCTGCTGTCTCCTTGAACCCCAGTGGAAGCCCTCAGCAGATGGCGCTCACACTGAAGCCTGTGGTTCTGCTGGAGGTTTCTCCCTGTTAAAGGGAGTTTTTCACCTCCACTCTACTACAAGCATGCTTGAGTGTGAGGGATTGCTGAAGAGTCCAATGTAAGTGATGTAATCAACTGGTTTTCCTTAGATAGAAAACTGATCTGGTGAACTGTAAAGTGCCTTGAGATGACGTGTGTTGTGAATTGGCAAGCTATAGAAATAAACGGAATTGAATTTAATTGAATTAAACCATCATGGTACTAGAATTAAGCAAGACTGCAGGATGTGCATTGAAACATTTCCAGAAAACCTAAGAAACAGTCCAGTTCAATGAGTATTCATAGGTATACCAAAAAAGGCCAATTAGGATTTTTGTTGTTGTCAATTAGCTCATCCAAATAGCCCAGCTAAAAAGAGTGACGTTTATCATCATTTATTAATCTCACTACCAGGAAGTGAAAGTCCACACTGAATTGAATTTGGCATTTTTTCAAACTGCTTTCAGGTACAGTACTCATTAATTCGAATTTGAAGAAGCATTTTTTCTTTTCAACGTGCTTTCTTTGTAGGTACAGTGCATTGAAGTGAGGTTCAAAATTATTATTATGAATGCGGATATTGGTTAATGTTGTCGCCAAAGACGCAGTTCGCGCCGCCCACAAAATTAATTTAGCCAAATGAAATATAAGTGAGTAACAGTGTGATTTTCAGTACGCCATTACGCCGCATCACAAAAGCCCGAAACCAGACCAAAACGGTATGAAAGCATTCAGTCATGTTTCCATGCGGGTCGAGATAATGCAGTTTAGAAGAAAATGTGCTGTTTACCCTGTGTAAAGAAAGAAACAACGAAAGAAAAATGTCTGAGGACTTCAGTGTTGAGGAAGAGCATGAGTTCTTTGCCGAGCTGAATGCGAACTTTCATCTGGTTTGGTCTGCCGGCTTCCGTAGCATCGGGATCGCGCATGTGCGCGCTTTCAGGAAATCCTATACACTACTGTTTATGCTCTAAAAACATTCTAAATGACTTTGTTTCCAGTAAATTCTGGATGCTACCCACTCAGGACACTTGGAATACATTGGACGAGCAGTATGGAGGAATATTGACACGTTTTTTGTGGACTTTTATGGACCTTTCTGCCTCGGGCACCATAGACCTCCATTATTTGAATGTCAGCAGACAGCAAGAAGCCTCCCAGATCTCCAGATGCATTTGAGATATCAAAAAAGTACTCCAGAGTGTTGTTCAGTCTGTTAAAGAGGAGAAAATGAAAGCCAATCACTTATGCTTTTGGGTACTGCCCTTGGGCCAGATAGCTGTTTTACACCAGAGTCCTAGATGTTTCTCCAGATAAAAACCTACGGAGTTTCACGAGTATATCCGATATAGATCTGAGAGTTTTAAAACTCATATGTGAAGCCATAACCGGCCATCGAGCAAAATGAGTATGGGGTACAAAGCTGGACAAAAATAAGTAGTCATTGAAAATAGCAGTTTTGTTGGCCCAGCTTCCTGAAACTTTGAAAAGACATGCATAGTAAATTTCAAATTATATTATATGCTGATATCAAATTGATGATTTTTAAAAGCTTGGCATTGTTGATCTATTTTGCTTTTCAAAATCTTTCTGACATTATCAATGGATTCTGTTACAAACTCTAGGTGATATTTTACCTTCTGTGAGATTTTGTTGGTAAAATAGATTCGATACCCGCGTCAGTTTATATCACCTATATAAAAATATATGGCAAAATTTGTGAATTTTCGGGTGATATGGCAGCAAATTTTGATGACATATAGCAATATTTCATTAGTAAAGAGATTGATTCAATTTGTTTTTAAATGGCAAGCCATCAACATATGAAATATTAGGATATTTTTATGTATCAATATTTTTCCCCTCATCTTTAGAAGTTTTTAAGTCTGTAAAAAAGAAGTTTTTGAGGAAGAAGAAGAATAGTATTTAATTTTATTTTTAGACTTTAGAAACTCAGAAGCTGATCAAATATCGGGTTAAATATCGATATTCTGATATTCAGTTTTAAAGTAGCCGATACCGATAGGGGGCTGATTATATCGTTGCATCCCTAGTTTTCATGTATTGGTGCAGTACGTAGCAGAATGGATGCTGCACGGTGGGAACTGTAAGGAGATGTCCTCTCTCTTAAAAAAGTGACCATGTTAAAACCCTTGAAATGAAAGTGTAATAAGCCAAACATTTGGAAGCTGTACAAAAATGCCAATCTGAGAGTAGAAACAGTATCCTGCCACAGTTAGGTTTCCCATTATATTATAAAAATGTAGCAATTCTACTTCAAACCATTATTGCCCTTCTCTTTTTTCATTTTTCCATTCTACAATTCTTTCTTATAGTAATTTCTGTCCCTTTTTCTGCTCAGATGGCTTTAACTTGGAATCAGCCTTGATCAATCTTTCTTGTGCTATCAGATCTACTTGGCCTTGCCTTAGCAAGCAAGGCCGGCTTGAATGAAAGTTAAAAGCCTATTGAGTTTCTTTACATTGGCAGCAAGAGCTTTCTCCTTATTCAGGTAATAGAATGGCTGTATGTGTGTGTGTTGGTATGTAATGTGATGCAGTCTTTTTAATTTAGGGAAGGAGACACAGTCAGCAGGTAGCTGTTATGACCCTTGCCAGAGGGCAAACTTGTACTGTGACCTGCCATGAAATTGATTTGAAGTAGCAGACCGTATGATACCACTACTGGTGTGAGGTGTATGTTGCAGGTCTGTTTATTCTATTATTAGGCCATAATGCAATTATAAGTCAATATGTAATTTGTAACATTTTTGTCAAAGAAAAAGAGCCTCACAGCTCTGTGTATCTGATGTCAAAATAACTCATATCCTCATGGTAGATCATCTCAACTCTAAATTCAATGAATGAGGTAATTAAACCTTTTATATAAAATCAGATCAGTGCTTGAAAGAGGTTTGCAAAGCCATTTTCAGTTCCCTTCACATATTAAGGCTGGGCTTCTCCAGAATGTTAGTATTACTTCCAGTCAGGAGTAGCATACTGATGAGTGCTGCTTTAAATGTAACTCTACCAGGGGTCTGAAAAATGATGGATTTAACTCAGTAAAGTGTTTAACTCACTTCCTGATTTCCTGATTCATAGCAACTTTGTATTATTTTAAAATGAGGGTTATAATTCCAGTATTTTCTTATTTAATTTGGGAAATAGAAGCTTATTTTATTTTGAGTATGCACAGTGTTGGGCAAGCTACTTGTCCATGGTGTAGTGAGAAAGCTAAGCTTCTATCAGTTACTCAACAATAAATTAAGCTTCACTCACACAAAAGTGCTACCTTCACCAAAGAATATAGCAAAAGCTGCTACACTAATAAAAGTGAAGCTTCTAATCAACAGGAAGGACAGAATCTCGTAGGCTCAACCCAATGTCAATTCAAAATGAGTCTGGAACACTATCAGTAGCATCCATTTATTAAAGATCACAATGACATAACACAGTAAAAAATTGCTTTACATCAGTATACAGTACAATAAAAAATCGAAGTAAATGGCCAGTAAGACCATATAAACAATCTTGCTGTTATTAGAACCACTAAACAGTTAAGTACCATTGGGTAAAGTTCTACACATGTATATATGGCTATGACTTCTTGTATTCAATGGACATCTCTAGGGAAAACAAAACCCCTACAGGAGGCATCTTTATTTCTTTAGGGGTCTCCCTTAGAGAAAACTCTTTCAGACCTCAATTAAACAGATGACAAGTACAATGTAAAAAATGCGCACTGTTTACAAAAGAAGGTGAAATAAAGAAGCACTCAAGGGATACATATATATATTTATATGCTCCCTCACCATATACTTTAATTTCTACCTACATATTTATTCATTGTATTTTTAGAGGCACAATTAAATGCTTATTTATTTATTTATTGAGCTTTTACTTTTTTTAATGATTTATTTTATATATACGGTAGAGCTGTTCCTCAGAGTAAAGTAAAATAGTCTTATTTGAGTTGCAAAGCCTAAAACACAGATTTGCTCATGTAAACATCCTGTCAGGTAAACATAGGCCATGAAAAATACAATATCTTAGTGGCACATAGATATATGGGAGAATTATCCTGCCATAATGCAAGAGCACATCATTTCAATTAGAGATAAAGAATTTCATCTTCTTGCACTCAAAACTTATAATGCTCCTTTCACACTCCAAACATGGGCTCTCTCAAATCTTTTTTCTTCTCTCTCAAATCTTTGTTTCTTCTCTCAGATTAAAGATTTAATGCTTCTTGCACATATATTTTCTCCCTCTCACTTGCCTCCTTCTCTTACGTTAGGCACAAAACCGCTACTGTTCCGGAGTTCTGTCGCTGCTGCAAACCCGTAGTGCGGCTCACCTTGCGGATTTTTTTTTTTCTCGGACTAGCACTGCAGTTGGATCCGTCACCTAGCAAACGGAGCCCCAGCCAATAGAACGACAGCCTGGGAAAGGGTGCGCTTGCTTTTAACCCTACTGAGTGTGCCTGTGCTACTACGCCACTTATAAGAGCATCAGCTGAAACTGCTATTTACAGTAGTTTTGCTGGCTGATTGTTGTTTCAAAATAGAAACCTGGTTTCATTTCTTAGATTAGTGCCCTGGATTTTGCCACATGTAGCGTTTGTGGGCGCTACGCTGGCTTACTTGATCCAAAACAATAACGCCGTGCTACAGGAAAGTTACTTGATAAATAAAGCAGCGGCGCTACGGTCCAGCTACTGGAAAATGTAGTTAAACCAATAGCTTTCGCTTACATGTATGGCGCTTGCTACCCATCACTGGTATGCATGTGTTAAGCAGAGTCTGCAGTGTAGAGACGTTGACTAATATGTCTCTGTATGTGCTACTCGCTTTAGTATCAACAACATGATTGTTTTCACCAGAGACATGTCAGATGAGTCCAATTTCTCCTTCATTTAACAAAGGAGAAAACCCCTAAAGCTTTCTATAAAAGACCAACGGTGCACAAAAAGAGGTTGTGACAGGGCAGTGCTGATTTACACTGTCAACTACACGGAAATTACTAATACCATGGTACATTAACTCATGGCAGAAGTACGACAGAACATGATATCCTTTTAAATGTTGGTATTTCCTGATTACAATAAAGTACTGTTTTGTACTGAAAGACCTGGATCGGACTGGCAGTATGTTGTAAAATCCTATTTCTCTTTCTCCATGGTTTAGAACGCTTTGCCTATTTTCCCTGCGGGCAACTGCTAATGTCTGTTGCTGGCAAATCACCTCTGTGCGGGGCATACAGAATCCCTGGGACTGTGCTTTTTGTCTGGCATCCTGGGACTGTTGAGTGCCTGGTTTACTTGCTGTTCTAAGGTGCTGTGGGTGACGTGAGTTTTAGCATTCATGCCATAAAGAAACTCCACTTATGTAAACTCTAAAACTTGGATTTAGATGCATTTCCCTATAACACACACAAAAAAAAGTCTTACAATCCATGCATGCCTTTCCATTAACTTCCATTAATTGCAGCCTAAACTTGACCCTAAACCCAACCTAAACTCAATTCACACTTTAGTCCTAAACATGACCCCTTGACCCCAAAACAGCAATTACCTCACGTGGTCCAAGCATCTTTTTTTTTTTTTTTACAGAAAATGGCCCCACGATGTATTAAAACCAGGAACACACACACAAACCGAGAGGCTGCCATTGCTCCATTATTTTCCTGAAGTGGCTTTCCAGTTTCACAGCTGCGCTCACATGTGTGCAAAGCCATGAGACACAGGAGTAGGTGGGTGTGGAGTGGGTGCTTGACAAAGATTGTGACATAAACCATTCATAGTGCTGCACTGGTTATTGAAGGGGGGGCATGTGTGTCAGATGGAGATGATGCTGTTAACATTAACAGCTATGTTCAGGTTAGTTTGGTGCAGGACACATGGGAGCATCTTTATTACTTGATTTACTTGTGTTCAACTCTTACACTGCTTGCTAGCTCTTAATGATTAAAAATACATTTTAAAATCTATTTAAAGAGCAGATATTCTTACATGTATTTTGTTTTTATTTGTTGCCACATAAATGGTAACTGGTCTGTACTTATATTCTTCTTTTTCAAGTCAGGAGACGTCACCAAAGAGCTTTACACTACAATCAGTCATTCACCAGCACACTCACACACTGATGATGGCAAACTACACTGCAGCCAAGGCTGGCCTGGGGCTCACTGACAGAACACTGCTGCCACAGGGTCCTCTGAGGACCATCAGTAGACAATATGGGTAAAGTGTCTTGCCCAAGGACCAAGGAGCTTGAACAGTCAAGCCGTCGATTTCAGGGCAAACTCCTTCATCCAACACCACTGTCGGCCCAAAAGACTGTTTGGAAGTCAATCATTGGTAGGTGAACTTCTGAGCAGCATAGAAAGAAGTGTAGAGGGATTATCTGGGGAGGAAATGTGTTGAAAGAGTGACTCAGGATAAATGCTGAGTTTTTAAACTTTGCTTTTAAAGCCCAGTCCTTTAGTTATGGGTGCTTTTCATGGTGCCCGTACACTTTTTAGAGGTTACGAACTAACAGACCGCGGTCCGGATCTCGAGACGATGAGAGAAAGAGAGCAGAGAAAGTGTGGACTGCTGGAAGAACTGTGGTGAACTGGTGAAAGAAAAGTGAAATGGTGCTCAAAGATGACCCTGAACATTTAGAGGATGTTTGGCTCGACCTGCTGCTGTGAAGCAGGATTCTCCACCATGAACAGACAGGGAAGCATATAGCCCATTACTCTCATTAAGCCATAAAAAACGCTGAACGACTGTCGTTGTCTACTTAAGAAAAAAACACTTTAGATTTTGAAATTTAAACAATTTTCTCTTTGTTTCTTTATATATATGTGTTTTATTAAGAAATTCAATGTATAACATGGATGCATAAACACCTAATTTTATTGTAGTGTTAAAATATGTTTTAAGTAACAGATTATAATACAAAATGTCTCTGGACCTTTACTGGTTGTCGATTTTCTTTATTCAGACACCGCTGATTTTTAATTGGTTACCACTGCTCTACAGTTTTGAATGTGTATTACATAACCTATTTGAATGTAGGTACCAAATGGTACTGTTTTCCTTTGGACATTTCATACCTACCATTTTTACCCATCAGAAATTGTCTACCACCCTAAAGCAGTTTGAGACCTGCGTAGTGAATGTTAGTCCCCCCTGTTCATCTGGATGCAAGTTTAAATCTTCTCATGAGGAATGATTACCAAATAAAATAAATCGTGAGGATTTTCATACCCATTTGAGAAGCACAATTCTGGAAATTTGGCTGATATCTAATTATTAATAACTAAACTGTTCAGTAACCGATATTGGCATTTTTTTAACCTAGACCTACTTGTGAACACTGTGTTTTTCTCCCACCTTCGCTTTGCAGTCATGCAAATAGTTTGGCTATTTGATTTTTTTTTTTTTGACTAACTGACTTTCTGGGTAAACTTGGGTTTAAAGAAACTATGGACTTTTCACAAGCAAATGAAAATGTTGGGGTTTAGAAATGCTTAAAGAAATGCTTAAATTCCCTGTTCCCCATCTTGGAGGGACAGGTTTGTTTGCGTGTGTTGGGGAGTGAGTGGGGGGAGGGGCTATCATGTGGTTATAGACACAAGCACTGTGACTTATGTTTCTTTCAACAATAATCAATAAAAGCAATATAAATGTAATTTGTTTAATCAATTTAGCATGAGAGTCAATATAAATGCAAAATGAAAAAAAAAAAACGTTTAAGTAAGAGTTCTGACTGCTGCTCAAGCTAGGCAGAGTTGTGATCGCTAAACACAGAGGTCACAACACAGGACACAGATATTGCAAGGAGGTATATCACACTTTCAATTCCTTTGTGTTTTACAATGAAATAATTTAGTTATGCTCTATAGAAATGGAACTGCAGTCATTTGACCTGACATTCTTGTTTTTTTAGCTCTATAATCCATTCTACTAGCCCCATTCTGAGGTGTGTATAAGCGCATTTTGTTTCGGTGTAAACTCTTGAAATACAAACAAGGCACTCCACACTACTCTGCCCTTTTTGTTCATTTCGTAGCAGAGATATGTTGTGGTGTGGAAGCGTGGATAAAGGGGAATGATTGTGTGGGGGAAACGGCAAAACATTTGGACGTTTTAGCTTGTAGTTTTAGTGTTTCTCCACTTCAAAATTGCAGCTAAAATTTAAGTGGCCGATTTGCTAAACTGGAAAGCCAGAAGTTCATGCACTTGTTTAGCAGGTTCACTGAATACTATGCCGTTGTTCAAAAATGAAATACAGAATAGAGAAAACTGAGTAGATAAAAAAAATCACTGAAAGCCAATCAACGCAACACCTAGCGAGAACAAATGTAACTTTTTTGCGCTCATAGTAACTTAAAAAAAGCATAACAATGTGATTTTTCAACATTTGTCCTTCAAGCTGCTATAGCAAGTGGTTGTGAGATCTTTAAGGCTGTCTGCGAATACTTGCAGAAGCGATGTGTCAATAATACAGAAAGAAACTGGCTTTTAGCTAGCAATGCGTACGGGCTTTCCATCATTTCTTTTCCCAGCTTTAATTTTTATTACATTGTCACAAGAACAGAGCAACTAAATTAATTCTCTGCATTTAACCCATCCCCTTGGGGAGCAGTGTGGGGTTAAGGGTCTTTTGCCAATAGACCCAAAGTGGGAGTCTGAGGGGGTGGGGCTTAAATTCAGAACCATGGATTCCAAGTGCAATGCCCTAACCACTAGGCTGCCACTCACCTACAGATCGTACGCCCTTTACCAAAAATGTTACAAATTATATGCTCTCTTTTTGCGATGTACGGCTTTGGTTAGGGGTGTGCAAAATAATCGTCATGATGATGCATGCGTGATTCTAATTTTCGTGATCTACTGCATCGATTCTTGACGCTAAGTATCGATTATTAATTTAGAAAAATGAATAAATAAAATTGCATGAATGGTTGGCGAACATCAGCCAAAACAAGTGTAATACAACTTCCAGTCCAGTAGATGTAGCGCTTGCGGATGTGTTGGCGATACGCTGCCTTGTGTCTGTACTTCATTTCCGGACGCGGGATACTGAGACTGCGCCGAGTCATTCAAAACAAAACATGGAAGAGAAAATATTGCAATGCATGGCAATAATTCAAGTATCATGATGCATTGTGATAGAATCGCATCGTGGCGTGTGAATAAGCGTGGATTCGAATCGAATCGTGACTTCTTTAGTAATACCCACCCCTAGCTTTGGTATGCCTTAATTTTCCCCCAGAATAGCCTGGAATATCTAATGTCCCTCAAGACAACTTCATTCCCGGGAACAAACACGCTACGCTGTTTTCAAGCAGGTAAGCTTTAAACTTTATGAAAACTCCTAGAAGGCCTGATAACTATAGGATTATTTATTTTTTTTGTTTTGTTTGTGTTCTTTGGGAGAATTTTGTCCATGGAATGGAGGAAAAGCAACAGCTAATGTAAATGATAGATGGTGTCTGAATTTCCAAAAGACCGATAAATGGATGTTGTTTGTGGATAACAGTGCTCTTATTACGTCCTTTGGACATTTATAACAGATATGCCTCAGTGCAACACATCTATTTGTGTAACACATTAGCTTTCATTTACAAAATGTACTAAGATACATGAAAATGTTACAATCAAGTTTCCCCTTTAGTTACAGTTACACTTTCTGATTGTTTGAATTAACCCACAAAATATAATATTGCACCTAAGAATTATCTCAGGTATTCCTCCTGAAATTTCCACCTCTAGACAAGCATACATACTTCCCATAATAAGGGCAAAAGTAGAGAAAAAATTAGCTGCATTTCACCTCAAAACACAGGAAATAGATGTTTTAGAGAGTCTAAATTTCAACATTTTCAATGGGAGGATACCCCTGGACCCCTCTACACCAGGTGTCTCAGTTTAGTTCAAGGTCTTGGTAAACCCTATGAAATATTCCTAGCTAAAAGCCTGACTGAGGAGACACTGAATTTGATCAGTTCTAAACCTTAAATTCCTCAAACAACAGCTTCATCATCTAAAAACATACAAAGGTTTGAATCCTGTCAGACTTTTAGGATGTGAAACAATAGGGATGGAACGATTTATGGAAACCGTCGAATGGATTCGTTGAAGTCTGTCTCGGTTGGGTTAGGTGTGTGTTGCGTTCGGTTCATGCGCTGCTCCTTTTTCTCATAGGCGGAAGCGTTTACACTCCAGAGCAGAAGGTGGCGGTACTGCGACCAAAGCCAACCGCCAGTAGTAAACAAGAAGAAGAAGCGGTAAGCAGCATAGCCGGGTGTAGCAGAAAAAAAAATCAGTTGTTGGGGAGAATAGTGTGGGTATGGCGGTGGGAAAAGAACATGCATTGGAAGAGCCGGCGCCAGCAGCACTTTATAGGTCTGCTGTATGGGACCACTTTGCATTTAGAGTGACCTACGATGACGGCGGAAAGAAAGTGTGTGGATAAAAGTGCAACAGTGTGCAAGCATTGTGCAACACGCTTTTTGTTTATGCTAACAGCAACATGACCAACATGTCAGGCTAACCCTGAAATCCCACATACTCCGTCCAGCGCTCCGCCAGCCCAGACCCGCTGCTCAAAGCAAAGCCTACAGCCTCCACTGTGGCTCCCGTCCGCCCCCCTCTGAGTCCCTTTGAGATGGTAGAGAGCATGCGCCAGATGATGATTAAATTCAAAGCAGCAAAACATGCGGAGGAAATTATCCAGGGTTTCCACGGATCATTTAAAATAATTACAACCCATCATTTTTTTGGGGGATTTTTTCATTAATTTCATAAATTTTTATGGGATTTGATTGTGTAACAATACCGAATCAAACCGAACCGAAAACCGCGTGACCACGAAACCATGAATCGAACCCGAACCGTGGATTTTGTGAACCGTTCCACCCCTATGAAACAACTAACTGAACCATACTGAAAGACGTTTGGATTTTGGTAATTATGATCTGACTGGCTTAAGTTGCATGTGAATATGGAATCCAATCATTTATGAGAAGGACAGACTACAAACAAAGTGAGAAAATTTGGTAAAGGCATTGGTTCAGGTTCTATGACTGCAGTTGACTGACTATGACTCAAGCTCCAGTTAAAAGGCTGATTGATCATGGCAACCATTATTTCTTAATCCCGTTTCTTTATTGATCCAGTTAGTGCTGCTGTTCACCTCTATGCCAGTGAGCTTCCTAGTCATTACTGCCAAGATGAGGACTCTTTCTAAGTGGACACTTAAAAGGACTTTAATGCAATAACTGTCTTCCTCAGAGATTCCTTGGTGTAAAACAGGTCGATTTAAACACCAAACCTGGTAGTACAGAACTTCAAAAGAAAATGCATTTGTTTTCAAGATTTTAAGTTCAAAACAAAAGCTCATTTAGTTTAAATCCATTTAATGCTTACAGAGTAATATTTTTTACAAATGGATGAAAGATACAAGTCCCAATAATCAATGACAAGAAATGCAAGAAATGTATCCCTCTGATAAAGGGTAATAGATTAAAATGCCCACATAAAGCAATTAAACGGAAGAGTCCAACCGGAATATAATTTCATACACATGTGGGTACGTAATGGATAGAATCAAGGACACTTCATACGTTTCATAGAGAATCGCAGCTTAAAGGGACCTTTAGATGAGAAATAAAAAATATATTTGTAGGAATCCTCACACAAGCTTGCTATTTGAATTCATTCCATCAGTAATATTTAATAATAACAGTTGAAAAGACAAAGTAGAAACATGCTGGTGAAGATTCTCAGTCATCCAGGTCATAGTCATTCCAAAAACTTAAAAAAAAAATCCACTGGACTCTGTTTCAAGTTTTAAGACGTTTCACTTCCCATCCAGGAAGCTTTTCCAATTCAACATGTCAAAAATTGAGTACAAGGCATTTAGTACAAGGCCATCAATTCCCCAGGTATTGCAGGCTAACTAGGAACCCCAATGACTGGCCATCCCCAATGGGCAGACCCGTTAGTCCAATTTGCATGTTTTCTAAGCAAAAACAAGGCTTTATTTTTGGTCTACTCTATAAAGCCTCAAACTCAACACTATTTCTGATGCTGGTCCATCTTCACGAGTCCTTTTCCACAATGGCGGTCATACAAACAAATCAAGTGTAGTTTAGAGTGGATGTGGATTTGACCAACCAGATGCCTCCTGCCTGCGGTTACCTACAATTTTGGAGAGGAGCAGCAGAGGGTCTGCAGAAGGAGCGGGGCATATCTGATAGTATCTATAAAGAGGTTCCAGGGGAGTCTATCAGTGATTGAAGATTAATTTAATGCAGTTTTAATAGATCCAAATTAAAGCTTAGATGATGTCATGTAGTGGTGTTGTGTCTCATTGATGTCAGGTAAATGAGTAAGTTTGGGTATGAGATAAAAATTCCAACATCGCAAAAATTGTAAATACAACACAGAACATCAATATCACTTTTTTCTGTCCTTGTGATAAGGAATAAATGGAGCTGATGTACAACATATTATTCACAGGGAGGACCAAAAATGTTTTAAGATATAATCAAGTTATAATATTTTATAATTGAAAAGGAATGTTAGGAATGTCTTCAAGGCACTAAGGGACTAAGCATTTGCCATACCCTAACCTTAACCCCATCCACCCTAAACATTAATAATTAGAATTGGTCTAGGGCTGCAACTATTATTTTGCAAATCGATTATTTTGTTGATTATTTTTTCAACTAATGGATTCATAATTGAATAGCAAACGAAGATTTTTTTACGAAGTAGCTAAAACTTTTCCAAAGGAGGAGTTTTGGATAGAGCATATTGACAGAAGAAAAAGTTTTTTTAATCTTAAATGCAAAATGTTTCTATTTTTTTTTTTTTTTTACAATTTAAATATTACTCTGTTAGCTAAAGGCATGTTTTGCACGATGTACTCCAGTTAACAATTAATTAATTACTAAATTAGTTGAGGATCATTTCAATAATCACTTAATCACAATTAATTTGCTTAATTGTTTCAGCCCTAAATTGATCCTAAACCCCCAAGTATCCTTCATGGGAACCAGTTTTGGTCGCCATGAGTAGCATATTCCTGGAAAAAAAGGGGTTTACACTAGGGCTGCAACAGCGAATCGATAAAATCGATAAAAATCGACTTTTAAAGCGTTGGCAGCGAATTTCATCATCGATTAGTTGTGTCAGCGCGATTAATGCGTCATCCACACGCCGCCGTCATCACTGCCACTTGACTGAAACATAACGCACAAAAATACGGCAGAAGCGAGCCAGCGCTGCAGCGGAGGTGCGCAGTGTTGCCAACTCAGCGACTTTGTTGCTATATTTAGCGACTTTTCAGACCCCTCCAGCGACTATTTTTTCAAAAAGCGACTAGCGACAAATCTGCGACTTTTGCGACGGTGTTACTGGCGGCTTTTGGAGACCTCTTGCACGTGAAAGCATGTATCGTTCCTACTCCTGTCACTCCAGCGGCAGCTGCTGCCGTGGCGCCTCCCCATCCCAACCCCGTTCTCCAGCAGGAATCCCTCTCAGCGCTGCTGTCAGAGCTGCAGGGATGTTTTCAGCGTCCAGACTGCAAATGAAGCGCGCATGCGCCGGGATTGGCGAGCGCAAATTGATCACAATAATTAAAATAGCCTTTATAAATAAATTAACTTGCAAATTATGAGGGCAAGGCTTTTTGAAGTTTAAATCTTCTGGCAAAGATAAAGTAAAGATGATCCTGCAATTTATGGAAGTAAAAGCAGAATAAAATCCAGCAAGATCAGTAATGACAATTAATTATCTGCCACATTCCCCATGTAAATATCTGTCTTTGGAGGATGTGTTTTTAACACCCCTAGTTCTCTCATTTTTTATTCCAAATATAATTTATAATTTGAATCACAGCGCTATTTTTATCTCTATGGTTCAGTATTTTTCTCAAGTAGCAACTTTAACTGCTATACTTTCCTGTCTTAAAAGGCAGAACTCTTCTAGTCTAAAAAACCTCATTTGTTTGAAATGGGGGCCTGTGTTTGAACCCCTTAGGGGCTTTTAAAAACAAAAATGTCTTTTTATATACACTTTATGAAACAAAGTAGCCTATATTTTGTGGATATACAGCTACATTTCTCATGTAAGTTTCGCGTAGTTTTAACACAAACATTTATTTTTCATATTGCACCAGTACAGTTAATGAGCAACCTGTGCTTGTGTGTGCTTGTTTGTTCTGTCTAAAATGTTTATTTTGGAATAAAAAGAGGTTAATATAAAAAATATTTTTGTCCCGATTCATCGATTAATCGAAAAAATAATCGGCCGATTCATCGATTTTTTAAAATAATCGTTAGTTGCAGCCCTAGTTTACACTGTTAACACAAGGTAACACATACTTGGCCACACTCTAACATGTCTTTGGCAGTTTTCTTTACTTTCCATGTATAAAATTTATCGACTAAGCCAACTCAAGTCAAGCTCTTCCGTTAGCCACTCACAGATCAAAGTGGAGACATCATTACATGTGTAAGAAGGCATGATGACATTCTGTGCAATGCTGATCATACTTTTTTATCATCTAAGAAGAAAAACAAGGTCATATCTTAAGAACAGGTATGCAGGCATGAGGTTTCACACTCAATTAGGAAAATAACCAATTTATAATTCATTTAACTGAATTAGTACTACTAAAATAATACATATCTCAAAAAGACAAACAACAATAGAGGTAACACCAACAATTCTAATATTCCATCTAACCTAGGGTGTCTATTTTTAGCTGTAACAGGAAACCACAGCAGCTGCTAAAAACACTGACATACATACGAATGGAAATATGTCAAAAACAAAGGAATCACAAAGGAGTGCTCTGGTTTCACAGAGAAAGGCTATGACTAATATCGTTAGCTGGACAGCTTCAAACAGAAGCTGTTTACATGCACAATATTTCACAGTGCCAATGCATTAAAACTCCAAAACAAACAAATAATCAGCATTATTTTTATATTGACCTGTGCAATGGGAATAAAAATTCCCAGCAGAATTTCCACTATCCACACAAAGCGGGAATGTGTCAGGTTGTCAGGGACTGCTCATGCATACTCAGGTCATTTTCCCTCATTCAGAATACCTTTATCCTGACAAGCAGCTACATTCTTGCTGATCAGATTTTCAGTTGCTATAAATCATCCCAACAGTTTCAGTATATCTGGGTACCGCTTCACAAAGTGGGTTTTAGATAGAAGATGTTCTCTCTACTCTGGGTTTTTCCTTTCACTATTTGATTATTTTTCATTATAGCCATTTGCTAAAATCAAAAAAGTTTATTTTTATTTTTAATTAATGTACACTCAGCACCCCCATCTTGACAGATTTTTGCAAATTTATAAAAAAAAGGAAAAACTGAAATATCAAATGGTCATAAGTATTCAGACCCTTTGCTTTAACACTCATATTTAAAGGAGAATTCGGTTTTAACACTTTTTAGCCCATTTTCTGCTTAGTGTCCAGGATGAAATCGAGAGATGATCAACACCAAAATTTTGACAATTGCTCCTGTCTCTGCTTTTTGGCTCATTTAGAATCAACCCCTGGCTGCTTTAGAATGAAAGCTTGCATAGAGCATATCCGATAATGTCCTTAAAACAACCTTTTAAACGTTCTTTTTAAAATATGCTACTCACGAGGGTGTCAGCGCTGTTCAATGACGTTCAAAAAGTTTCGTAAAGAAAAACGTTCCTGTAGTGTTTTATTTTAGCATTTTGTATAAATCCCATTGAGTTCTGTTGGAATAGTCAATATTCCACTGCCACACGGAAAGCGGAAATGGGGCCTGTTTACACAGTTGTAGTCTTTTCGCTTACTCTGCTGGTACTGCCGGCATGCGTGGTGCTAAATCCCGTCTCTGTTAAACACTTTAAAAAAACTCTGAAAATGGAATCACGAAGGTGGATTCTTGAGGGAGGACATATTGGACTTTTGAGTTTGGCGGTAGAGGATACCGTTTTGAACGAATATACTGAGGAGGGGTATATATAGAACATTGTCCGCCAACTAGTGGTCTGGGTGTGCAACGCTTCAGATTACGAGAAGCGGAAGTTAATAAGCGGTTGTGATGTATCGGAAAAAATAGTTCTGGGATTTACAAAATGCTAAATGAAAACAAGACAGGAACGGTTTTTCTTCACTTGTGAGCGATTTTTGGAACATTGAGAACTTTGGCTGACTTCGGTGTGTATGCATATTTTGTAAAACACGTACCTAAGGTTGTTTTAAGGGACATTATCGGACATGTGCACATGGTATGGAAGCCATTCTGAAGCAGCCAGGGGGGATTCTGTGATGAGCCAAAAGCAGAGACAAGGACCAATTGTCAAGATTTTTGGTGTCGACTATCTGATTTCATCTTATATGGACGCACGCACTACAGAAAATGGGCTGGAAAAAGTGTTAAAAACCGGAATTCTCTAACTTTAATTCACATTTCTTATGATCCTCCTTGAGGTGGTCCTGCTTCTTTATTTGAGTCCAACTGTGTTTAATTAAACTGATTGGATTTGATTGGAAAGGCACAAACTTTTGTCTTTATATACAGCTCACAGTGCATGTCAGAGCAAACAAGAATCATATTAACCGTTCGAAGGAACGGCCAAGGAGCTCAGAGACAGAGTTGTGGCAAGGCATAGATCTAGTCAAGGTTACAAAAGAATGTCTGCAGCACTCAAGGTGCCTCCATAATCCTTAAATGGAAGAAGTTTGGGATGACCAGAACTCTTCCTAGACCTGGACGTCCAGCCAAACTGAGCAACCGTAGGAGGAGAGCCTTGGTGAGAGAGGTAAAGAAGAACCTAAAGATCAC
The DNA here is from genome assembly GCA_018398635.1 of Cyprinodon brontotheroides. Classification (NCBI taxonomy): domain Eukaryota; kingdom Metazoa; phylum Chordata; class Actinopteri; order Cyprinodontiformes; family Cyprinodontidae; genus Cyprinodon; species Cyprinodon brontotheroides. Next base: position 1,843,862 of record JAGKQL010000051.1, read on the forward strand.
TGCGACTGAGCTCCAGAGATGCAGCAGGGAGAAAGTTCCACAAAGTCAACTATCACTGCAGTCCTCCACCAGTTGGGCCTTTATGGCAGAGCGGCCCGACGGAAGCCTCTGCGCATGACTTAGCTGAAAGGCCTGCACAGTTTGCCAAAAAAATAATGCATGAAGGGACCTCCCAGACTAGAGAGAAAGCGGATTCTCTGGTCTGATGAGACCAAGATTGAACCTTTTGGCGTTAATTCTAAGCGGTATGTGTGGATAAAACCAGACAATGTTCATCGCCTGCCCAATACAATCCCAGCAGTAAAACATGGTATTAGCAGCATCATGATATGGGGTACAGAACAGTTGCAATTGAAGGAAAGATGAATGCAATATCCTGAAAGAAAACCTCTTCCAGAAGGCTCAGGACCTCAGACTTGGCCGAATGTTCACCTTCCAAAAGGACAATGACTCTAAGCACATAGCTAAAATAACCAATAATATAACCCAATTGAGCATCTCTGGAGAGACCTGAAAATGGCCGTCCATTAACGCTCACCATCCAACCTCAGAGAAGTGGAGAGGATCTGCAAGGAAGAACGACAGAGGATCCCCAAATCTAGGTGTGAAAAACTTGTTGCATCATTTCCCAAGAAGGCCTCATGGCTGCTTGCACTAGATCAAAAGGTTGCTAGCACTACAATACTGAGCAATGAGGGTCTGAACACTTATGACCTGCGATGTCAAAGTCTTTTTTCAATAAATCTTGCAATGGTGCAAAAAAAATTCTGACAAGATGGGCTTGTCAAAGACTGGGCCTAAGGTTCACAGGTCCTACCAGTCATTTATTCTTCATCTTCACCTACTGACAGTCGCACTGAAACATAATGCACTGATCCTCTACCATTCAATCGGTAAACTAGTTTTCCCCCTGCAATGTTACTGTGATTACAACATTCAATGGCAGACCTATTTCATATTTATTAGTTTTGATGTATTGCTAATATTTGAAACACATTTTCTCCGAGGCAAAATGAACCAAACAAACTGACACTCTTCATATCTAGAATAAATATACTGGATGTCAGATCTCGACGATCTCTATTGGTGCTGTTCATAATTTGTAGTATTTTAACAAGGAAGAAATTATTTCAGATATCTGCTGATGAAGGTCAGTCATCCAGGTCATACTGAGGTATTTCAGATATCATAAAAACATATTCAGTCAAGCTGATAAATGCCACAACTGCCATTAAAATGTGTTAACATTTCTAGGTATGTAAAACTCAATTCTTACTACTGCATTTTTTTTCTTCACATTCTGAAATTCAGCTTCTGTGACTAGAAATGTGATTTTGACCAGGATGAATCCAATTCTAATGATCTACAAATGAAGCAACACAGAGGAGAGAGATTTTAATAAATGTTTAAACAGCCTGTCATAGATGCCTTCAGATAAACGTACACCTAAAATCGACCAATATCTTCTTCCTTACAGATGTAGTGCTGTTTTTCTCTAATGTAAACACATTCTTAATTTTTTTTTCTGCATTAGAATCTGTATGCCAGTGGTGTGAATTTGGCACTTCCTGTTTCCTTTGTCATGGTGACTCATCCAATGGGTGCTCCACAGATAAGGGTTTTTTGTACTCATTCAACTAACTCACGGCAGCTGTTGTGAAACTGAAAACACAGAGTTTCCAACCTTAGGATTGATCAATTCAGAGTTAAGGATTTGAGTCTGAGTTTGTTAAACCTGGTTTGTGAAACCAGCATAAAATAACAATTAGAGATGCATCGATTGATCGGCTGGCCAATTAGTCAGCCTCGATTTCCTTCATATTTGGGGATCATTGATCGGTCAATACTTAGATTTAAAACGGATCTTTTTCACAGATCTTATCTACCTCTGCAAAGCTACTAAAGCAAAAGCTCTAAAGTTAGAGTTATATTTCAGAGCAGTAATTTCAGAAGTTTTATCGTTTCACAGGTTCTGATTAATACCTTTCAGTAAGGTAAGATTGAAATATTTAAGGGGGTTTGTGATCTAAGAACAACTGACAATGTTGGTTATTAAAAAACATCTGTATCTAACAAAATCAGAATCGGCATCTCAGGTTTTTAAAGATGTGGAATCGGTGATCGGTCAGTAACCTGTAATCGGCTGTTTTTTCTGCATACCTATGTCCATGTAAACTTGCTGCTATTCTCATGGTTTTGAGTAAAATGTCTGCATGATAAAGGAATCAGTGTTGCATACTGGAACAGGAACAAACACAAGACAGAAGATGTAAGGAAAAGCATTTGCATAACAGTCCACTCATTTGTTAGCCATTAACTGTTAGTGTGGGGCATGCTTTAACTCCCCCTGAGTCTCTACAGAGCTCAAGCAAACACGCCATTAAAAAATGAGTGGAGCTTTTATTGTGGCTTAATGTTTTGCAAATGAGGGATGCTTCCTTCCTCCCTGTTTCTTTAAAAGCAGGAGGCAGCAGGAGGATACCAGCGCAGGATGGGTTACAATGTGTTTGCCCTTCTCCTGGACCACCCACACTTCTGATCCTCGTAATGTCCATTTAAGTTGCATCATTAGACACATATGAAGGACGAACGTACAGCACACATGACATCATTAACTGAACTTAAAAACAGATTATATTCTAAAAACTGAAGCAGCATAAATAACTGTTTAAACTACACTAACCTGCACAAATGAAGCACTAGAAAAACTGAGCTTAATGATGACCTAAAAAATTATCTTTAACATCTCCGTAATAAAAGAAGCACAAATAACATTTTTAAATGCCAAATCTGTATTAACCTAAACTCTAACTTTATTAATGCACAACTGCAACTGGGTTTAATAGGATTTTATGCGCCTTTAATATACTGTATCTTTATTTGTTGATAAAAATGTCAGACTTTGTCATCGTTCTTATCATATTTCGCGTTGTTGCTTTTTTTCCATTAAATTGTATTGTTATGTTTTTAGCTTTTTGTTTTTCTAAAATAGGGGTCAAATATTTTTTAAACCAAAACTTATCCTGGACTTCATTAGATTTAATACAAGAATTACTACAGGAAGTATGGATGTTTTAAACCTATACAAACTAAACCCGAGAATTTTTATTACTCTACAGATTTAATGATAACCCTTAAAGTTGCTAAGTTACATTTAAAAGTTACATAATTTACAGAAGAGAAGATAAATATTGATGCTTTACTTATACCTTTTTTTTTGGCATAAGTATTTTCAGTTCATACTTTTGCAGACTTTTTAAACTTGTGGCTGTTTTCACACAGCAGTGAACGGTAGTGTGACCTTCCCCTGATAATCAAAATGAAGATGAGTGGCATGCTCAAGGAGGGGATTTCCCATTTAGACTCTAAATTGGCAAAAAACAAAAAATTATAAGAGGATCTTATTTTTTAATTTTAAACCACTAAATTAATTATTTGTTGGGGGAAAAAATGCCTTTTAGCACATTTAAAATGTCCTTGCTTTCAAAAGTATTTCTGAACAAACGTTTTCTATTATCTTGAGAAATTTTGTATCCCACTAAAACAACCGACGCATTCCTTAGAAAAACAGAAAAGAAAGAAACAGTGGTGACACAAGGTTGAAAAAGAGTTACACACAAGTACAAAAAAAAGAAATAATTATAGAAAAGAAATATGAGTAACAGCAGTGGGGATTTAACCCAGACTTTGCTTAGCATGCACAGCCAATCAAGAGTGCCAAAAATAGCTTGTCCATTTGCCAAAACCACACAAAACTGTATGCTAGTTTAGGAGCCAGGGGCCCCAACCATGGAAAACTCATCAAATTAGGAGGCTGAGGAGGCCAAGATTGAACAAAGAGAGAGAAAAGAGGAGACCATCAAAGTGGGTAGTTTGAGTGTGTGATTGCTGTCAGACTAGGTTTGTCTCCGCTGAACTATTTGTGGCCTAGAAACTGGCTTCACAAACACACACCCACGCAGGAGTGAAAAAGCAAAGCCTGCACGGCCTCACTTCCCTCCTATTCTGTTACCCTGTTTCTCCTTCTTTGTTCTTTGTCATCTCCCTTTATTTTTACACCAAGCTCTTTCTTCCCTCTTTCCATTCCCATTTTTATCTTTCTTACTTCTGCTTCATTCTTTTTTTATTCAGCATACTGGAAAATGCTGACTGTGATAACCTATTGTCAAAGATTAAATAGTCTTGGGTTGGGGTCTAAGATGTCTATGAGGTTTTAGACAAAAATCCTCAATGACATGTTATTTATTTTTAAATTCACTCATCTTTTTTGTCTAAAAATCTGTTCATTACTTTCCTCCTAAAGTTTTTAAATCCCAGTTATTTTCCTCCTTTATTTAAACTATTATATATTGTGCTCTAGTCTGAAAATCTGCTTCTCTGATCTTCTACAGCTAATTTCCCTAAACAGCTTTGACTCTTTCCGTAAAAGTTTAAAAAACAAATCCACTGGACTCGGTTTCCAATGTTTGAAGACGTTTCGCTTCCCCTCCAGGAAGCTTTCTCAATTCAAATGTCTGGATCCTTGACTCTTGCAGTTATGTTTACAATAGGGATGCCGCGATATAATCGGCCCCCTATTGGTATCGGCCTGTATCGGCCTTAAAACTGAATATCAGACATCGGCCACCCCACCCGATATTTAACCCGATATTTGATCAGCTTCTGAGTTTCTAAAGCCTAAAAAAAAAATATATATATATATATATATATATATATATATATATATATATATATATATATATATATATATACCACTTCTTCTTCTTCCTCAAAAACTTCTTTTTACAGACTTAAAAACTTCTAAAGAGCGAGAGGAAAAATATTGATACATTAAAATATCCCAATATCTTCATATGCTGATATATTGCCATTTAAAAACACCATATCAATCTCTTTCACTAATGAAATATTGCTATATGTCATCGTTATGCTACGAAATCCCCGAAAATTCACAAAATTTTGGCATATTTTTTATATGTTGATATATTGGCACGGTATCGATCTATTTTACTAACAAAATCTCACAAGAATTTGCAAAATATCACGAGTTTGTAACAGAGCGATGAAATTTCACCAGATTTTGAAAGTGAAATAGATCGATACAGCGTTTTTAAAAATCAATTTGATATCAGCATATGAAAATATATTGGAGTATATTATTTTTCAAAGTGTCAGAAGTGGATAACAAAACTGCTATTTTCAATGACTACTTATTTTTGTCCAGCTTTAACATCAGTATCGATATCGGTTATCGGCTACATGAGTTTTAAAATAATCGACATATCGGATATCGGCTAAAATCCCAATATCGTTCATCCCTAGTTTACAACATGCTGCTTATATTTATAATTGTGGAATTTGACCATGTTTCTGATGTCTTTTAGAAATGGAAGATAACAAAAGATACTAACTGGTAAACAGAGCTTGCAAATAATAAAAAATCTGATGTATATCTAAACAACTTATTCATTGCCCCTCGTACAAGTTCGTGGTGATCTGACAGTTAAAATAACTTATTCTGACACTAACTTTTAAAAACCTCACTGATGAAACTGTGTGTCAGGAATCAGACTTAAATCTCCGATCAGTTAAATCTCTGTTTTTCCCCTTGAGTGTTTCGGGGTCAGAACACCAGTGTTATAAAGAAGACAAAGTAATATTTCCTGTATTGACGGCTGTCATTAAAGGCTGTTTGCAATCAACCAAGGCCAGTGACCTGAATTATACACCTCTGTTTTGTAGGCAACGTTTCTGTCCGTCTGCTTATCTCCCAGTTGTCTGTCCTTTATTTGTTTTTTTGTGTGTATGTGCGCCTTTGGGCCTCAATCTTTTTAATGTTCTGGACAGATAAAGAGATTGGGCCTCAAAGAAGAAAAAGGAGGTCTGCAAAATCACTCACAGAGACAGAGACGTTTAGGGCCACACAGAAACCCCCACACACACAATCAGAGGATCCTTTGGATGAAAGGGTCATTGTGGTAGCGCAGCCACAAATCCTGACTGCACTCAGCTCTTGACAGCTAAAACACACTCACATGCACACACACCCACGCGCATACAAAATACTTGTTGAACAAAACGCTTCTTGTCTTCAAACAGGCAACTAAACCCATCTAAACACACCATGGTACTCATAAAGCCCTAAACACCCAGACTTAGCTCAGTATCCAGTCACTTTTAACCCTTTTCCTGCACATAGAAAATCGGCAAATTTATTTTAGGTCAAATGTATAAAGCTTAAACAGATACCCTTTTTTTAAATTTCATTTTAAAATATTTTCAGGATTTATCCCTACAAAACAAATGCTGACCTAATCTCACTCTCACCCCCAACCCCTGGTACGTGTGCTGGAACTAAAGGTGGATTAGCCTCATTTACAAATCTATGGCTTTGTCACTGACCTATCTGCTAAAGTGGTGGTCGCACAGTCCACTGAATAATTCAGTGATTCCTTAAGGGTTAGAACAGGCAGAAAATGTTCTTGTTTACATCATAAAGAGCAGACAGAATTCACTTTTAGAGACCCACAAGACGAAGAACAAGAGTAGAGGGAGAAAAATGAAAGACATTTTAGTGGGAATAGTTGCACTATATAAAAGTTTCAAGCAAAATGAGCACAGATGTTAAATGGGCTGAATTAATGTTGCTCTTTTATAGCTAATATTGAGCAGTCAAAGACTTGAGTCATACTCAGCTGTTCACATACCAATATTCTATTTTGTGTGCAATTAACGAAAAACGGAAACCAGAACCCGAACCCAATCTTTCAGGTTACGAGATAATCACCCTTTCCATCAGCCATAGTTACCAAGTAACTAGGTAGTTCTGCTTAAAATATAGAGCTATACTGCAACTGATGGAAAAACATGAAATTGTTTTAGCATTCGGAGTGAAACGACAGCAAAAATAAGAAATATTAGCCCCATTTACGGCTCGGTAACGGAGATAACTGTTGACTGTGAATGGCACGCACAGCTGAACCACACCATGCCAGACACAACTTCATTGGTCTGTAAGCCTTGACTATTGTTTGTCGTCTCCACTTCCCAAAAGCAGACTATGTCAAGTTAATTCACCAAAGTCTGCCGTCTTTGCCTGACTCTCCACAAACAAGAAATATCACAAATATAGCCAAACTTCACTGAGATGTTGTGGGCTGCCATGTTGATTTGCTTACTTGTTTCCCTCTAGGCTAGTAGTACGTGGATGGTCACTAGGGGAGAGGCTGTGCTAGCGTGGTGTGTGGCAGATGAAGTAAGGAACCAAGCTCGGTGGCGGTTAAGAGCATGGTCGGGTTTCAGAGGGTAGTGAATGGGGCTGTATTCAATCTTCTTAAATAGGCTGATATCCCTCCATCCATCCATCCATCACCATCCATCCATCAATCCATCCCATCCATCCATCCACATCATCATCCATCCATCCATCCATCAATCCATCCATCCATCCATCCATCATCCAATCCATCTCATCCATCCATCATCCTTTGCATCCAT
>JAGKQL010000051.1:1851858-1869623 GCA_018398635.1 Cyprinodon brontotheroides
TTTTACGGAATGACTATGACCTGGATGACTGAGAACCTTCATCAGCAAAAGGGCAAATAAATTGCAGAGAGAAATATAAAAAGATGACAGCCATGAACACAGAGAATGACACAGAGGCAACAGAAGAGGTAATTATGGTAAAAAGGTCAAGCTTGCACTGAAGATAAGAAAACACTTGTAAAAAAACAGGAATCATGTGAAAGAAGTTTACAAAGGCCCACTGATTAAAGATACGATCTCCATATTGGTGAAACTGAACCTGTGAGTCAGTGCTGTGCTGCAGCCAAGGGTTTTTCATCTCAGACCTTATTGCCGTGTTCAGCCATGTTACAGTAAGGATAAGCTCAGATAACTGGGAGAGGGGGAAACTAGAAGAATGGAAGAGAACAAGAGAGGAAGAGACGGGGGTGGATGAGAACTGGTAGATAAGCCCCCGTGTGATCAAAGCATTACTTTGACATTAAGAGCAAGCCTCGCCAGCAGGTTGACTGTTACTGTTAGAAACACACAGATTTACTTTGAAATACTGAAACATGAAATGGTAACAGGCTTCATCTTGAATTTCTCCTTCTGACACTGACAAACTAAATAAGGTGGACTGCATTCAAAACGTCATTTAAAAATCTATTATTTTATTTACATATGAGCAAAGCGTTGGAAAGACTTTGCTTTTTTCATTCTGACACGGAGAATGGGTTTTAAAAAGAAATTTCCTTAACCTTCAAAAGCAAATAAAACCAAAAAAGGATCAAAAGTAGGGCTGAAACAATTAATCGGGTTAGGGATGCACGATATTGGGATTTTAGCCGATATCCGATATGTCGATATTTTAAAACTCATATGGCGATAACCACGATATAGATACCGATGTTGTTAAAGCTGGACAAAAATAAGTAGTCATTGAAAACAGCAGTTTGTTATCCATTTCTGACATACTTTGAAAAAATAATATACTCAAATATATTTTCATATGCTGATATCAAATTGATTTTTTAAAAAAGCGGTATCAATCTATTTTGGTTTCAAAATCTCGTGAAATTTCATGCGTTCTGTTACAAACTGTCGTGATATTTTGCAAATTCTTGTGAGATTTTGTTAGTAAATAGATCCCGATACCGCGTCAATATATCAACATAAAAATATGGCAAAATTTTGGGAATTGGGGGATTTTCGTAGCATATTGATGACATATAACAATATTTCATTAGTAAAAGAGATTGATATGGTGTTTTTAATATGGCAATATATCAGCATATGAAGATATTGGGATATTTTAATGGATCAATATTTTTTCCCTCGTCTTTAGAAGTTTTTTAAGTCTGTAAAAAAGTTTTTGAGGAAGAAGTAGTATTTATTTTTATTTTTTAGACTTTAGAAACTCAGAAGCTGATCAAATGTCGGGTTAAATATCGGTGGGGTGGCGATGTGCGATATTCAGTTTTAAGGCCGATACCGATAGGGGCGATTATATCCTGCATCACTTTTATTATAATAATAGTAATTAATTGATTAATGAAATAATTGCTCAAATCATTGTTATAATGGAGTTGACAAAACAATGTTCTTATAGCAGTTAATATATCAAAATTGTAAAAACAAGAAAATCCATATATATTTTGAAAAAAATTATCCATGATTATGCCCTAACCAGAACTCCTGAAGTCGAAAAGTTTTAGATTCACCTGGTTTAATTCTGTAAAGAATCTTCTTTGGATCATTATTTATACCTGAAACTAATACGTTTGCGGTGATTTAATGAATTTAGCGTTAATCAGTAAAAAAATAACAATAATTTTCGTGCCGATCACTGAGTCTGGGAGCGGCCATCTTTCCCCAAATACAGTAACACCTCCCTCCTGCCATGGTGCCTGAGGATACAACCATTGAAGGCGCTGCCCTTGCGTTACATAACAGTAAATGCAAACTGCCGCTATTTTAGTCCCGCCTTGTTTGTGCTCATCCTCCCTCTCCTGTTGATCACTAATTGTTTCCACCTGGGCTGCTACCCGGGTTATGCTATTTAAACTCCTGCTCTTCACCTGCTCTGCGCGAAATCATTTGCCTTTTCACAGCTTTCAAGCCCTGTTTCATTAGCCAAGATAACTTTTCAAAAAAGGAAGATATTGCATTAACCTTTAACACTTTTTAATGCGATGAGAGTGTAATGTAATGTGTTCGATTCTTAAAAGAATAACAAAAAATAACAAAATATTGAAACCTCTATAAAACAATACATACTGCAAAATCCTGCTGTACCTGGCTAATGCGCTAAAGGAACGACATCCATTCTGATGATTGGAAAATGAGGTGTAATGAATCATTTTTCCTCTTAATTATTCATCCTTAGTATTGGAATTCCTTTCTCCTGATCACAAGCTTAAAGATGCAGCTGATAATAGTATAAATAATGGAGAAATAGAGCCGTGTAATCTGGTGATAAAGCCTCTTTTTCTCCTCATCTCCTCCTCTTAGCAGTCGCTCTTTGAAAATGTGTTGTGCATTCTGTCTTCCAGCTTTATGCTGACGAGGCTCATTATTCAGCTATGTCTGAACGCTGTCATACACTTAAGTTTTCTCCCTCTCCAACAGCAAAGGAAGCAAGATAATGGTCAGATAACACATGCTCCTGACTACAAAAAGTTCAGCTTTTAAGGCTTTTAAAATGAATTTTCACAGCAAGAAAACCTAGCAGTCTGTTTATCTGCATGTTTCCTTACCAACGCAGCTGATGCTGAGTCCTCTCTGTAACCCTGATCATAAACAGACAAGAGCCACTGCATTACCTGCTGTGCCTGTGTCTGCCATCATCACACAAACAACAACATGAACTGAAGCAGATGGAGAGTTTAGGTTTGTTCAGGTCTCCATTACAGATGTGTTTTATCTGCAAAGGGTTGTGTTTTACATAAGAAGCTAAGTGAAGGTAATTGTTCATAGCACACAGTCAGCAAACCCAAAACATTGTTGGATTAATAATTTAGTACAATAACAACCACAGTAAAGATTTATAGCTTGCGTCTGAAGCTACAGTAAAATATTACCTTAGAAAACAAAATATGGAAACCGAATCTTTTTCACCGAATTGAACATCAGCTTTCAACTAAAAACCTGAAAAGTTTACCAGTATTTGCAAAGGGAGAGTTTGCTTGTGTTTGAAAATGTCTGGGAGGAAGTTGCACACTACAAAAAACATCAAGAATTAAGAAAAAACTTTCTTAAATTGAGTGTATTTACCCTCAATTTTAGCATATAAGATGATTTACCAATGGAATGAGTATTTCTACTCCTAAAAACAAGATAATTAGATAATATGCACTCTCGAAATAAGACAAAAGCAATTGTTTTTCTTTATTTTAAATGTAAATTGTCTTGTTCCATTGGCAAATTATCTCAATTACCTCCTCAAATCAAGAAAAAATGCACTTAATTTAAGCAAAAATGACTCATTTAGATCTCCATTTTTTGCAGTGCAGAAAGAATTCCAGAAAAGTATAATATGATTTAAAAAAAGGTATTTCTATTAGGTTAAATAAGGCGCTCAGATTTTCTTATACAAAAAAAACAGAGAGGCTGGTTAGAGATGTAGTCCAGCAAGAGGAACCATTTTAATTTATTAGAGAAAATACTAGAAAAGGCTTCCTTAGTTCTTTACACACTGCTAGGGGGTAAAATATTGTACTATCACTATCAATTAGTGATAAAACAAAATAATTCGATTAATTGATGTTTTTAAAAGTGCTAGATTTAAAATGTTGCTAAATCCTAAAATCAAGGAAGTCTCTTCCTCTGCATTTTTTTACCTGCACGTTTGTCTCTTTCCTCCTGTCCAATAGCATGCTGCATTGTTTACTCACGGCATGGCCGATATCGGGAAAAGGGACTTTCGTGGATTATTTGGATACGTCGGTTTAAGTCCTGGCGGACGGTGTTGCTTCTGTGACCCTCATAGCTTCCCTATTAAACCCTGCCATGAGTGCCTGGTATCTAACACAGAGATAGGCATGCTTTGGCTTTATAAACTATCAGTCTGGTAGGGATAAATACTCTGCTGTATTTACAGCAATTATTGATATTTTATATCATTAAAGGATCAATAATTGCTGTAAAGGCTGTACTTTTAAAAAAAAGATATTTTTGCATCACATCCATAGTTAAATGATTGGCGGTTAGCTTGGAATCGAGCTGGACCTGCTCATTTCCACGGTGCAAGTCAGTCTGGTTGACCAGGTTAGTGGCTTTAGCTCATTATGTCATCATCCGTGGTATAATACCTGGATTTTTACATATGCTAACAGCTACATATGAGCAAACACATCTGCCAACTAGTTATGATGCCTGAACTTTCCCACTGAGAAAACAACCTAGACATGAGTAGAAATTTCTTAAATTGTGTATTTACCCTCAATTTGAAGATGATTTGCCAATGAGTATTTTTACTCTTAAACTGAGATAATTAGATAAGATGCATTTGAAATAAGACAATACAATTGGAATTTCAAATGCAAATTTTTTTGTTCCATTGGCTAAGTGTCTCACTTACCTCCTCAATTCAAGAAAATATGCATTATTTGAAGAAAAATTACTTATTTAGATTTTTGTCCAGTGCAGGAAGAGGCTCGTTTCTTGTTTAAACTGTTTCCTTTTCTTTTTTACAGTGTTTTATTGTCATGACACTGAGCAACAAAATGAACTCTTTGCTCAGGGACCCAGAGTGGCAGTCTGTGGGAGTGGGGTTCGAACTCAGAACCTCATTTTCCTCATTTTCCAAGCTCTAACCACTAGACCACCACTCCCTACAATAATGTATAAATTCTGCCAGCTGGACTTTAATATTCTACAATATTTTTGACTCCAATGAGTCAGAGATTGAGCGGCCATTATGAGCGACAAAAAATGAACACAAAGCCATGTGCTTGCAAAAAGTTAATTATTGTAGAGAATAATGAGAAGAAAACGACTCATTAAATGTCTCCTTGACCCGCACGCAGAAGCTGGCCTCTCTTCCTCTCTGTCTTTCTCTCTTTTGAACTCATTCTGCTGCTTTTTAGACAAGCTTGACAAAGCACATGACTTCTCAGCTGTGAGATATTAATTGGTCTTTCAGAGGAGAAAAAAAAAAATCTTGGAGACCCTAATCCAGAGTAATGGAAATGAAGAGTAGAGGCTAAATATAAAAACATTTTAAGACTCTCGCTCTCTCTTTTTTTTTTTCTTGTCCCTCACTGCCGAATAAAATATACCAAAGGAGAAAAATTACCATGAAAAAACAGCCTTTCTTTTTCTCTCATGTGAATATTGTCATGAGATCGGCCACCATCTGACGGCACAAAACGACAGTCAGAGAAAACAAATTAGCCTGGATAATAAAGATGACTTCCAAACACGTGGGTCAGCTTTACTTTAACAGCTGCAAATCAAAGTGAGGAAAATAGAGCCTTTGATGCTCACATACACAGCTTATATTCTGATCAATAATGCCTCTCTATCCAGTCATCAATTGTCATTGTACTTGGATCAATAGCTGTATTCTGATCACCCATAGCCAAGTCAATGAAATCACTCGTTAATCCTGAAATAACATTGATCTGCCATGCCGTGTTATTACAGTGGTGCCACAGCCTAGTCCCCTGGCAGTAAATCCACGCAACCCGTCCCACTCACACTTTGCAGAGAAAAGGTCACCCCAACTTAGGAGCTCAAGTCGGTTGTTTGAGGAAATCGGACACCTTTGAAACATCTTATCTCTGGAGTGACAGTGTTATTTCATTGCTCCCAGTTTGGTCGGATCATTTGCACGACGGCTGGATGTCTCGAAACTCTGAATGACTTCAATGTGACTTTGCTTATCACTTAATGCAGGCATGGGACGCCTTTGTTAAGATCACACACAGTTCCTTGTTCTTTGCATGCTCTCAGATTAGACTCATTCCATCTGTGAAGCAGGACCGGAAAAAGAACAGAGCATGAACCTTTCTGGGCTTTAATTTCAGGTTGCTGGTATGAAGATCACATGGGAGTAACTGAAACCACATGAGAGCCAGAAAAGAAAAACAAACATACCTACTTCATGCTGGAGGCCAAGGACACAGAAGCCATTACAGAAAGGGAAGTATGTTTTTTATCAAAAAATGCTGGGGAACCCATGTTGACATAAAATAATAAGGGGGAAAAATCATCAATAACTTATGAAACATCTGTCTTCTTTTATTCGCTTCCCCTACAGAAAGGTTAGAGGTCAGAAAAGCTAATTATTGACTTAGTCAATGAATCTGACTAAAGCCAAGGATTTGAGCTACGATCCACTGCACTGGATAGCAGATGTCATAAATCAGAACAACGTCTTGATTTTAAAACCATTCTGCTCAAATCATGGGAAGGAATGACAGTTTTTCAGTCTGACAACAATTAAAATTTTCCTATTATCTGGAAAGGGTTCATTTCTATTGCTTTTAAGATTTACATTTTATTACAACACGAAAAATAATACTAATCAAACACATTTGCCTTATTTTCTGCATATGGTTACAGTTGCTTAGACAGTCTGCTCTAGCAGGTCTCCTGCAATCAGCTCTTTTATCTGCAGTTTAAAACCACAGCAGCACCTCATTGGTTTCCATGCTCTGACTGTCGGTAGTTTTCCCAACAGGATGCAAAGTGCTGAATTAGGCCTTTTCTGAAGCTACCTTACAAGCACAACAAATAAAAAAATAAAATAAGGGAGAGGTAACTCTGCGTTAAAAGCCACTCTAGCATTTTATTCAAAGAACTTCAACGCCTGTCCGTACTTTTATATTTACTTGCTTAGTTTATATTTTATGAAAAAGAAAAGTAACCCAGAAGGACTTAGCTCCTGTTTTTCCAGGTTAAAGATTGCAACTTCTGATTTTTGACCAATTAAAAAACACTTATTAGACCAAAAAACAAAACAAAAAAAAGATAAGGAAAAAGTCAAAATCCAAGAATAAGTAAAGAAATCTAATTTACAGTTCTGTCTATAATGATCTATTAACCGGAGGGAAAGCAAGATGATAAATATTATCACAAACTGGGAACATCCAGGCACCACTAGCCGACCCACAACTAATCTGCACTAAAGAGAGAAAGAGAAGGAAAACAGAAGCTGCTGCGTAACTTTGAGTCTGCTTTCTGTCAGGCCTGCAGACTTAGATATGGCAGGAAAGCAAAATAAAGAAGTTCAGCAGCAGCAGAGCTCAATTCCCCTCCAACCGCCCCTCCACCCCGCCGCTCCCACCTCCTATCACCTTTCAGCTGGGAGGTAATGTGAATGTGAAGGTAAGTGGAACCATTGATCGTGGACATGCCATCCAGACAGAGTGTGTGTGGATTTAAGTTGTGTGTCCGGGGCAGCTCGTGCTGATTGAATCCTGTATCCCTGGGGAGCCTAACTACCTCTCTATCTCTCTGAACCGACACTCTGCCAGAGAGATTGGTAAAGAGTTTGAAAAAAGGTGTAAAAGAGGGTCAGCTTGCTTAGGATGACAAGAGTTATTAAAAAGCATTATCACAGCTCCCTATATCGGACCCTGGATGCGGTTCAACGCTCGCTGTCTTCCACTGCCTCACATGGCTTTCTTGCTGCTCCCTTTTTCTTTAAATATCAAGTGCTAACTTATAATAGCCAACAATTTTTGCTCTCATTAATAATAATTAAAAATAATCAGCCACTATTTTAGAATATTAAGTTGAAATCTCTATTGTGAAAAAACAGGAATGTAGTCATTCTCTTTTCTCCTTAAGTAATTTAGTCTCAGTAATTTTAAGACATTTTAATTTAGCTCAGAGCCCTTTAAATATTAGAGCTTGTTTTTTTTGTGCTTTCTTAAAAAAAAAAAGCTAAATAATAGATTATCAGAAATATCACTCAGATGGGAAGTCAATAAAATAAAAAAAGTGGAGACAATCTGTGAACCTATTATTCTCTAATCTCAAACGCCTTTTTTTGCAGCGTCCTAAACTGACATCTCAGCTTCTTCCACTGCTATTTTCCTCAAACAACTTTTATGAAATTGAGCAAATCTTATGATGTTTTTTGCATGTTACATGTTGTGCAATGTTCACCTATCAACCAAGGTTCAGCTGAAACCCAGCATGCAGACGAGGGACTGTGGTAGTTTGTCCTGCATTCAGAGGATCACTTTTACAGATATGAAAAAAGAGAAATGCTAGATTTGTTCAATTAGGCATCTAAGTGAAGACTGAGAGCTTCTCCATATTTTTTTTTTTTAGCTCAGACAGAAACCCGGATAGAGAACTTTTGCTGATAGAAGTCATGCTGCCCTCGTCTTCTTCTAACATCCTGATGGGAGTCACGCTCTTTTCTTCAACTCCATTCCACTCCTCTGATCATGGAACTTGTTGTTTCTCCTCAGTGCACCACATCCTCTAACATTGATCACATGTCCTGTTGATCTAATACCTCCAGATTCTTACCAAATTATTTCAAAGGGCCACTCATTTTTGAGTAAAACTACAAAAAGAAAAAAGTTTTTTCTGAAGTAAATCTTTGTAAATTGAACCATTTAAAGTCAGATCTACCATTCTGAATGACTTTATCTCGCTAAAATAGTGTTTTTCTCTCACTTTTTTGTTTGACTTGATATTCCTTTATCAGTTTCCCACATTCCTATCGGTAATAAACTGTCTACGCTCCAGCAAGCTGAACCAAATTGCAGATTTCTGCTCTCGTACACACACTGACCTTTGAACCTATCAATAGGTATCCCTAATTGAGAGTAGTGCGTCACTGTTTGACAGCTCTGTAAACTAATCGGCAGGGTGTGAGAAGTTTTTATAAAATATCGATGCAAATTTGAAAGCTTTGAAAAATGATGCACCATTAAATCAGATCGTATTGGCAATCAATCGGCGAACTGACCCAAAACCATAAAACGTGCTTTTATCTGTGAAGATTCTCAGTCTTCCAGTTCATGGTTAAGCTTGAAAGGTTAAGTTTAGGCAACTGGAGGTGAAGTATAATGTGCTGCTTGTCGTAAGAAATCCTCCATCTTTGATTTGATATCTTCAGCTGACGGTCAAAATGCATATATATGAATATATATATATATTTCCCATTCAACTTATGTTCTGCAATCTAATTTTACCAAAAATGCCATAGAAAAGACGGCCACAAGAAAACACCAACTGATGTTAAGAAGTTGTCGACCAGAACACACTTTTCAATATGAAGTGATGAGAAGACCTTCAGCTGTTCAGTTAAATTTAAAAGTTCATCTGCTTTTAAATTTTAGTTTTCCATTTAGCTTTTTTTATCTACTCTGACTTCATCATCCTTGAGCTCTAAGGAAATGAACTGTCAGCTTTATCTTAAAAAATGATTAAAAATATATCTTTAGTGGAAGACTGTTTAGAGGGTATATTTTAGACAGATTTTGTTTTACAAGGTTTCTAAATATCACTTCAGATGTCAGCCAAAAGGCCTGTTTTTATTTGAAGATGCTGTAAGAAATAAAAAGGCTTGCTGGTTCAAAGAACCTTCTCCCTAGAATAAAATACAGCTGCAGCAAATGATTTTCTCAATGGCTCCCAACAGACCAGAGAACAGGAAGAGAGTTTGCTGAGGGGAGAAATGAAGCAGGGAGAACAAAAGGACTGTGTGGTCAAAGTGGGGGTCTGAGTGGGTGGGGGGTTATTTTCAAACTGCAACTGTGTGAGAGACAGAAGGTTTCATTTTCTCGTGCTGTTAAAAGGGGGACTGAAAGTGCAGTGCAATAGCAGATATTCGATGGATCTCATTCTGGCAACATTGGTGCCAATGAAGGTGGGGAGCAAATGGCTTCAAGGGCAGAATGTATAAATATAAATGTATACATGTTTATTCATTTTAAAGCAGACAAGACAATTCTGGATTTATATTTATGTATAAATATATGTTTATGGTTATGTTTTTTTTTCCTACAGTTACTTTTTCTTTTAAATGTGAGGAATTGTGCATCAGCAGCACTGCTGCCACCTGAGATTATCAAGGTTCCCCTTCCGGTTATTCCTTTCAAAACTTTCATGAAGTGTCCTTGTTCTCAGAATATATAAATAGATATAAAACATTAAAGTTAGATCAAAGTAAGGAAGATGATAGGAGTTTTCAGTGATCGTCCTGAGGGACCTGTCCGATGATTGGCTGCCCAGACGCAGCGCGAGTAGAAACCCTCCGAGTTCAGACGCAAGACGCACCTCTTCTTTTAGTCTTTTTTTACTGCGCTGATTTACAAAAACAATATCTGACAGTTTGGATTGAATGCTCTAACTCCACTACTCGGAGAAAGTATTTTTTACAGACGTTTTTGTTATTTCAGTTGGATGAAATGTTTTTTATTTTTTTTTTTCCAGAAACGTTTTTCCGATTAAACTCTGTTGATTTTTCTTTTTTCTTTTTGCAAACCGCAAATATTCATCATGCATTCAGTGTGTTTCAGTAGGTTTGTTTGTTTGTTTGTAATACGTGTTGAATGAAACCTGTGCGCAGCCGTTGCGCGGAGCGGATAAAGACGCACAGAGGGAGTTCAAATGCCGCTCCAGCTGCGGCTCCATTCGCAGGACATTTCAGTCTAAAGTAACATCTGGCATCAGCAGCTCTACCAACTTCCCCAATAGATGAGGAAAATAACCGCCTTTATTTTTGATTCAATGTTGAGGCATTTAACGCATCCTTTACGCAGAGGATGTGTTGATCCAGAGTGGAACCAGGATCTCCTTAGTATCCTGGGAACCGATTTTTTTTTTCTTCTTTCTGATGGTTTTGCGCTGAGAGGCTTCATAGATGCGGCTGAACATAATTACTCCCAAATGAGAGGATAGGAAAGCTGATGGCAGACAGAAACACGCCATCTCCTAAAAAACAAACACTCAGCTCATCTTACCTTGAAAGTGGAAAATATCCGTGGGTTTGTTTTTATTTCTTCTTTAACCAGATGTTCAACACATCCACTGACTGTATGTCCGGAGTTAATTGTTCAGATTTTTTTTTGCGCTCATGGAGGTAAAGGAAAAAAAATAATAAGAAGAACGCAGGAGCAAAGAAAAAACAAAGAGAGATTCTACAAAAAAAAATATAAAAATGCGTTTGGATGAGTCCCGAAAGTGAAGTGATGGAGAGGAACAATGGAGGCGGTGAAGAGGAGAAGAGGGAGTCCAGGTGGGAGTCAGAGAAAATAGGGGAGATCAGCGGAGCATTCCGGCCTCCTTCGGGTAATAAAATCCAGAATCGACAGTCTCTCAGTCCGTCCTCCTTCTAGGAGAGACAGCAGCGATCTGAGGGGGAGAGAGAGAGGCGGCACAGAGAGAGAGAGGGAGGGATGGATGGGGGAGAGGGGGGAGTGTGAGCGGCGCTGCCGGTGGAGGGCGATGGAAACTCAACCTTCACTCTGCGCTGGATTATGTATCTGACATGTAATACCTCCCATCCAATAAAGTCTCAGCATGTCAGATTTTGCTGTTTAATGTTAAAGCAAGTAAAAAAAAAAAGTAATTCTCTCTTTTTTTTTTTTTGAATGATGGATAAATCAGTTCCAGAGCAGACAGATCGCCCTCAGCAGGAGGCTCATTTCATGCAACAGTTGCCTTTTCCTTACAGGCTGAAAGCAACTCTCCAACTGGAGTTACTGTTACTCTCACATGCAGCCAATCAGAGGAGGCGAGCAGGGGCAGACTGAGCCGCTATTGGCTGGATGGACAAGAATATTTGAATCCTCCATCAGCCAATGGAATCAGAAGAAGAGAAAGAGCAAAACATAGAACTCTTTCTTCTGAGGATTAGGGAGCTTCACCCTTATTAACCTTTGGATGCATAAATCATCTCCTGTATGTTTTCCCGAAGTGTAACTCTATATAACAGCCCCCTCCTCCCCCTTGATGGTTAGAGGGGGACTGCAATGCAGGCCTCTATAAAGTGACCATACATACTTATTTACATACCATTTGAGGTTTATATGCACAAAACCCTTACTCTTAATGCATCAACCTAAAAAAAATAATAATCAAAATATAATTATTAACACAGAGCCTTTTTTTGAATGTCTTTCATTCATAAATAATTCCAGGTTGCACATTAACCCTGGATTCTATATTGGATTTGGTCATCAGTGTCAGTGAGAGTCCATCTAACTTTCCACTGTGAAAGTGTCTTACAGGATGTCTGTCTAGGACTTAAAGTTTTATAGCATACCAACTAGGGGAGACCAGGGCTAGTTGTCACACTTTTTACATTCATATAAAAATATTGGAATCAGAATACCTTATATAAAAAACATATGTATCAGATGAAAGACCAAAGTCTCCGGTATATATTTTGTATTCAGGTCATTTTTATATCTTATTGCTGTACAGAGTTATAAGCGATCTAATGGAGATTGTCACTATGTGACAAGTTGCCCCTCCACAGGGTAAGTTGTCACACTATATGGGGTAAGATGTCACACTAGGTTTTGCAACCAATAAAATAATGGCAAAAATTAATTTTGTTGTTATTTTTTTAATGTTAAGCGAACAAATGACAATAAATCACTTTTACTGCTTATGAAATAAAATGCAACAAGCATTACAAAACTTTAACTGGTGCATGAACAAAAGGAAATTTCACGAGTCAGACTCCACAACTGAGCTGCAGTTTGGGCATAGCTTATGAAGGTTGAATTGGCAGGAGCACATGCATCTTATGAAATAACATGAAATAAAATTAAATATTATGAAACATTGATTATAAAACATTGATTATAAAACTGATTCTGGGACAAAGGAAAACCCAAAAAACCCTGAATTTATTAGTCACAATCCTCATCTGAGTTACAATTTTGGCATATGTAGACTGAATTGCCAGGTGTGCATTCTTCATGTGCTCATCCTTTGCATATGTGACAATTTACCCCAAAATGACTGTGACAAGTTGCCCCAAATGACCATGTTAGCTAATTATTGCACTAGCTTAACGTTAG
Organism: Cyprinodon brontotheroides; assembly: GCA_018398635.1. Classification (NCBI taxonomy): domain Eukaryota; kingdom Metazoa; phylum Chordata; class Actinopteri; order Cyprinodontiformes; family Cyprinodontidae; genus Cyprinodon; species Cyprinodon brontotheroides. The sequence continues at coordinate 1,864,824 of JAGKQL010000051.1, forward strand.
GCTAAATCACAACAATGATTGAGGTATGACTGTATGCCTTAATATCTACTTTAACAAGTCCATATGTTTAACTGCAAGAATTCTTATCTGAATGAAGGTTATTTAAAATAATACAGAGTTAATATTTTTTACTTTGGGTAGTGGAAAATGGTCAATTGGTGCTCATCTCAAATTACAACGTCTTGTCCTGTTTTTACTCAGTCCGTGAGACCTGACCATGCAAAGGAAGAAAACTAATATTCCACTTTTTCGTTGCGTCCCCTGGTGGAGAAGATAATTGCAATGTGACAACTTACCCGTGTAACAACTAGCCCCGGTCTCCCCTACTGTATCCAAAGGTTAATTTGGGGTTGCCGTGGTGTATGTGGTGCTGAGGATTCAATAGATTAAACATTTCTGCAATCCTGGATCATGTATTTTTCAAGCCTTCTCTTTAAAAATTAGAAGACTTATTGTGTTTTCGAAAATGATGAACATTACATTTTTTCTTAGGCCAAACGGGATGTCCTACTGCACCGAAATATATTTGTCTGTGTTTAGGAATCCTAAAGAAATATTTTGTTGTACATTGGACGTAATAATCAAATGAAGATTTCAGCATATTGTGACTAATAAATACAAAATAATGCGTTGTAGTTATTATTTAGTAGTTAGATACAAAAAGAATGTGATGAGTGTTTCTGTAGTAGGCAAACATTAATAATGGTAAATCTTTGAAGTTGAGAAGGAAAGGGTATGCTTGGTTCTCTCCTTTTTTCACAAAAAATGTGGCAGCCCCGGTTCCTTTAAATCGGTGTGCGAAATACCTGTCAATATTCGGGGGAGTCCCCATCTCCCGATTGTTGCCCAATACCGATCTAAATTTTCTCAATATGCAGTAGGCCTATAACATTTCAAAGTCAGCTTCAATGTCAATTCTTCAGATTCACCAGACATAAAAGGACTGGAAAGGACGTTTCTCATTCACCAACAGTGAAACCGATAAAGTGCACAGGCACAACAGATAAGATCAGTTCCTAATACTAAAATTTAAACATTCAATTTCACCGTAAAATATAAAATGTACAATAATATAAAATATACAATACTTATGCTAGTGAGAGCAGATGGTAATGGCAGCAGAAAAATTATTATTATTATTACCAATTATGTAAGATATAGCATTTGTAACAGTAACAGTGCAAAATAACAGTAAATAGATATAGTATTAATAGTAGCGCAGGAACGAGGTTTTGAGGGGCTGGTCAGCTTCCTGACAGCTTGGTGGATGAAGCTTTCTGTGAATCTGGTGGAGCGGGCAAGAGCCTGAACAGACAGTCAATGAAAACACACACAGGCGCTATGCAAAGACTGTCTGCATCTGTTCAGTCTGTCTGTCTCTTTCATGCGTGTACTTCCTGCTTTAATCCAGTTTCGACGAATGGAACTGGGTCAGAATTTCTCCAGAGGAGGTCCGTTGAGGTCCACAACAAACAGCAGTGAAGAACCTGCTGTCTTCATGCAATCTGTTCGCGCGTTGCCCGATGTTATTAACAACTGCGAAAAGCACATGGCTGAAATTTGCATACGCGAACAGGATTGGCTGGCTCCACTTGGCAAAAACAGAGCATATTTGTGAATAAAGGTTTTGAATTTTAATACTGGACATGTTGAGCTTAAAACATTTTAGTGTGACCGTAGTGACAAAAAATATTTTTTTCCAGCTTAGCAGGTAGATAACCATAATTTCCAATAACCACACTGTAAGCCTTTTCTTTGGATTTCATTGGCTGGTATGGATGGATGAATGAATGGTAAAACTGCAACAAAGAAACAATAGATGTAGTAACATGTACAGAAGTCTTTGTGTAAACAGGCACAATTCCAAATAAACAGACACAATTCTCCTCAATCTGGTAAACTCAACATATTCTAAGAATATGTACAGAAACACATAATGACACAAACAACATGTTAACATAAATAACGGCTGGTTAAGCTGCATGCTAACTTTTCTAAATTTTGCTTTTGAGGGGTTTCAGGGGGCTCATGTAAGGTTAATCGGGGTCGAGCCCCGGACGCCCATATTCGCACTCTGCTTTAAATGTAATCCATTGCTTGATTTTCCAGATACCCACCTGTTCTACACGAAAATCTGGCAAAAAATGTCCATAGCTGTATATTGGCTACTTTATTCTTCAGGTGCACATTCTTATACTGTTAAAAACACTTTACAGTACAGTATTGTGTTGTTTATCTTTTAATTCTTCACTAGTATTTTTATCCTTATATATTTATTTTTCTAAGGTCTCCATTGGTGTGCGATTTTTTTCTATATTCTTTTGCCGCTGCTTAAGCACAACATATTCTCAATATCAGTTAAGTATAAGAGAAATAAGATGCGAAAAGTTATGCCTACAATCCCATTTCCTACGTTTTGGGCGTTTTTTCCTCGAAAAACACATCAGTGCGCCAGGCAGACAGGCGAAAAAAAAAGCAGATCAGCAGTTGAGGACGTAAAAATGGGAGAAGCTGGTCACAATAATAACTTCTTCATGTCTCTAACTTCGTTGCTTGCTGTTTTGTATCTTTAGGAGTCAGGGTTGGGGTTAAATTGTATCGTTAAATTCTATGTTGTTGGTAGTTAAGAGTGCGCATCGCGAAAAAAGATAACTTGATCTCGGGGAAAGAAGCATTAAAAATACAGACGAAAAAAGCGTCAAAAAGCATTATGATATTACGGTGCATAACTTTTTATGCGATTTCATACTTGAACTCATAATGAGAATACACTGGTAAACACCACAATCTCAGTAGAGGGGTGTTAGTGTAAATGGGGCTATTTCAATCTTCACAAATGAAGCAAAATCCATCCCATCCACCCACCATTTCATTCAAACTCTTTGCAAATAGACTAATTCTAAAATGTCTTTGGATTTTAGGAAACCCTAAAAATGTGAAAAAAGAAGCAAAAGAGAGAAGATTAACATTAACATTTAGAGCAGAATACTAATGTATTGAAAGAAGGTGATCCAACACTTAACTTTTTGTAGTTGTTTTTTCTACATCTTTGCCAGAGGTAGATATTGTTCTACAAATATTAAGCAGTATTATAACAAAAAGAAAAAAGAAAACAATAACAAAATGCAACAGACCTTATATTGTGCAAAGGGAAACATTCATCTCTCCAGCTCTCTAACATGAAATGGTTTAAAAGATCGACACAATTCCAGGCAGGACTTCACCCCTAGCAATACATGGTGAGATCTTGTTTTATGTCACGTTGCATGCACCATATAGAAATAAAGCATATTGTGCCGATTTCAAATGTTTCCCAATTTAATATGATTTCTTGGAACAATTTTTTTGTTATGTCTGTGGTGGCACAAGGATTGAAATGCATGCAATTTATATGGCAGGTTTTGTCCTCAATGTTGCAGGTTCAAATCTCACTCTTCCCTGTCATTTTACTCTCAACTAAAGGACACTAGAGAAAATAGGAGCAGATTCATCTCATGTTAAGCTCTTCATTTTCTCTTCAAAATAAGAAAGCCGCCAATTTAAATCAGGGGCATACTCAATTCACTCAAAGTTTTCTCTACTTCCTTATATTTTTGCTGATTGGTCTTTTCTCTTTGGTTGCATCCTTGCTTTACCCAGGACTATTTGGGGAAGCATCACGTACAACTGAAGAATGATGTGCTGAGAATCTTAAACTGACCACAAAGATGAGAGTGAACGGCGTTAGGCAATACATTTTGTCATAGGGAATGTCTAGCCTGGGAAGAAGACAGATTGATAATGCAGAGTGCTTCTGGTTTAGTTCTTCACATTGTCAATCTTGGCCTGCTTCCATCAGATAGTCAGAAAAAAGAAGGGTAATTCAGTAGAGACCATCTGTGAGCTCACTGAGCAAATTAACAACCAGTGTTTCCATCTGCAAAGGTTTGTTTTTTGCAAACAGGAGGTAAGGTAAAAAGACACACATATCTTTGCCAGTAAAAAATGCACAAAGTGCTTCTTGCTATTTTTTAGGAAAAAATGAGTACATGGATTGTGATAAAATAGCGATGTGTTATAACAGCAGCTATGCTTACATCCTGTCGCGGCCAAGTTTATTTTGCTTTGGCCATGAGCCCACACATAATACTGCAGCAATCAACCTCTTTTGCGAGTGAGTGGGGCATGGTATTGTAACCATATGTGTTCTCGAACACACAAATACTGCAAGGTAAACTTGCAGAAATCTTAGCGAATGAAGTCTGTAATACTTGGTCCTCACTTGCTCTGCTCAGTTTTGGTAATTATGAGTTTTATGGTTTCTAACATACAACCAACTATAAACCCATAGACATAGAGAGGCTAATAGTGCCGACCAGAGAACCATGAAAACCTAAGAGTGAAGCTCCAATCCAAAAATGCTTTCTACAATGACATTAAACTGACCAACACTAAAATCCAGTGTTACAAAATGCTTTCACCAACAGGTACTTGGTTAGTCACTTGCACATGGTGGTCTTCATGTGCACCACAATGCATCTAAATAGGATACTTAATTAAGGTTAATCAACTCAGAGCTTTCCTTTTTCTAACTGTGACAGAGTTGAAAACAACACAGCATCCATCCATCCATCCATCCATCCCTCCATCCATCCATCCATCCATCCATCCATCCATCCATCCATCCATCCATCCATCCATCCATCCATCCCTCCATCCATCCATCCATCCCTCCATCCATCATCCGTCACCCATCCATCCATCCATCCATCCATCCATCCCTCCATCCGTCACCCATCCATCCATCCATCATCCGCCACC
>JAGKQL010000051.1:1872740-1886920 GCA_018398635.1 Cyprinodon brontotheroides
ATCTCCATCCACCCATCATCCATCAATCCACCCATCCATCCGGCCATCCATCCCTCCATCCATCCATCCATCCATCCATCCATCCATCCATCCATCCATCCATCATCGATCCATCCATCCATCCATCCATCCATCCATCCATCCATCCATCCATCCATCATCCGTCCACCCATCCATCCATCCTCCATCATCCGGCACCCATCCATCCATCCATCCATCCATCCATCCATGCTTCCATCCATCCATCCATCCATCCATCCATCCCATCCATCCATCCATCCATCCATCCATCCATCCATCCATCCAATCATCCATCCCTCCATCCATCCATCCATCCATCCATCCATCCATCCGGCACCCATCCATCCATCCATCCATCCATCCATCCATCCATCCATCCATCCATCCATCTATCAATCAATAGCATCTAATTCTTATTTCCAGTAAAATGATTAATGATTTTCTCACAGCTCAACTTACATTTACATATTTCATATGTTACTCTCCAAAGCTTTGTCAATTTTGAAATTATTTTCATTGTGTTCAATACCTATGCAGAGTAAATATGTTTATAGGGCTTTTACTGCCTGGTTCTCTGAATAAGTAGCGCTCTCAGATTGGTGCAATCGGCTTTGGTCAAAAGGCAAAGCAGATAAACGGCAATTTATTTTTAACAATTAATATTTCTGCTCTATAATTACCCTGACTTCACTAATTAAAACACCCTCTGATATGTAGCAACAAAGTGGTTAAGATTAAAAGTAGAGCAGCACACAGGTTCTATAATAAAATAATCAATGGTTCTTGAACAATAGGTGTTTGGCGTTAATTGTCCTATGAAAGATAGTTGGCCTCTCATTCTAACCAGGGCTCTTTTTGGTCCTTCAGTGGGGGATAAAATGCACTGAAAAGCAGTACAAAACACAGTATTAGATGACTTTGAAATATATAGTCCTCTAAAAAGTATTTACCAATTAAAGAGTTGTTATTTTGAAGTGTTTCTAATCATCAAGAAACCCATTTTACTTAACACAACAAATACTATCAAAACCTGCAAATGAGTGTTCTACTTTTCAGCCCCTCTATTTTCAATTTAGTGTTTTTTTTAGTTCACATTTGATTGAAAAAAAAAATGCTATTAAAACACAATACATTTATTTTATTCATGGATGTGCACAATATGCATGAATATCATATCGTGCCTCTATAGCTCTACTACAACATTTACTTATTAGTTATTTCTGATTTGATAAGCAAAGCCGTCAAATCTTTGTGAAGAGTAATTTAATTATTCTCTGAAAACCTGCATTTTCAACAGGCAACTTTATAAGAAACGTATTCCTATGCATCCTGTTGGATTTCCTAAAAAGCTTTGCTGTAATGTAAACTACAGCTCATTGAAATATGAAGATATAAGATCTTGAAAGAAGATGTAACTTTGCCTTGAATGGACTTGGCTCAAAGTTTACACTTTAATGGCAGATATATGGCAGTAGAAGCCCTGAAACAGAGCTGATATTCACAAGGTACTCATGAGGGGCTTTTTATTCAGTTGAGCATTGTTGATGCAAATACATATTTTCATTACAGCATCCTTTATTACACCAAATGCAAAATGACTTGGTGGATTCAAATAAATGGTGGATTATTAGGAAGTAGTAAGCGGTATATTTGGTCATAATGAATGAACATGTAGACAGCTAGAAGTCTTTTGCTCACCAATCTCTTCATTGCAGTCTTTCTGGTGTGAACCAAATTTAGAGTGGTTTCAATAAATAAGTCAGAATGATATTTGTTTTAGATGATTCAAACAGTCTTTTTTTTGTCTGAAAAGTCCTCTGTGTAAAATTTTTAAGGGGTAAAGAGGAAAAAAATTAAGTATTTCTTTTTCGGGCAGAGCAAGCCATCGCTGTTTTTTTTTTTTTATATTTTAGTAACTTATAACAGATTTAACTTTTCCATCATGTAGATTATCCAAGAAAAGTGTATGTATTTAAGTTCTAAGGCTTGCTAAGTAAAACTTGAACACATCATCCTGCTGCATGACAATTAAATAAACTGCATAATAATTAGTCCAATATTAAAATGAAGGAGTTAACAGGATAGTATGTTCAGAACAAACGTCAATATCTTTTCATTAATACATTTGAAAAACTTCAGCAAACTGTTCAAACAGTTTTGCTACAGGTGCTATATGGGTTAAATGCAGAGAAGTAATTTCCCTCCTGGATTGTGAGTATATCAAAATCAAAAAAAAAAAATCAAAATGAAGAAATATTCAAAAAGGGCGAATGTTTTCTTCCTGCCGAGATATTTATTAATATTGATATCGGCTAAGATCGGAGAGCTGAAATGCAGAAGATGCTCTGGATTGTTACTGTGGTTTAATTTTCATGTCATTATTTGTTTTGCTCAGATTGGAGCAAACAGGACGGAGGCTATTCATGACAGAAATTGATTCATAAGTTCGAAACACATACTCATACTCATGGAGTCTTCCACTTATCCCGGGGGCCAAGTTCGGGGGTAGAAGTCTCCGGGGAGATGCCCAGGGGTCTTTCCAGAGACACCCCTTCCCAGCTCCCATGGGGAAAGCCTGAGTTATCCAAGGGCCAGCCAAGACACAAAATGCAACAAATTGTTGTTCCAACCTCCTGTCCCTATCTCCTATCCCTTAACCTTTCACAGGGTTATGAGTAAGAATACCACCCAGGGTAGAAAAGGAACTCAACAACTGGTTGAAGAGACATTGAAAAGACAACAAGATTTATGTCCAAAGGACGTTTACATCTGGTTGAAAAGGGGAAAGATTGAAAAGCCGTAGGTTTCAGATCATTGAAAATACGTTTGAAATCCCAGAAAACCAGTAAATCTCTGGTGTGACCACCCGTTTGCCTCATGCACTACAACACATATCCTTTCTATAGAGTTGATCAGATTGTCAATTGTGGCCTGTTGAATGTTGGTCCACTCCTCCTCAATGGTTGTGTGAAGTCGCTGGACATTGGCAGGAGAGTGGTAAATTTTTATGCTGTTGGCTATATGCTTAGATCCACAGCATCCCAAACATTCTCAATGGGTCGACATCTCTGGTGAGAATATGCTGGCCATGCAATAGAATTAGATGTTTTCAGGTTCCAAGAATGGTGTACAGAAACTTGTAACATGGGGCCGTGCATCATCCTGCTCCAACTTAAGATGATGTTCTTGGATGATGGCACAACAATGGGCCTCAGGATCTCTTCAAAGTATCTCTATGCATTAAAATTTCCATCAATAAAAGGTACCTGTGTTCGTTGTCCAGAAGAGAATCCTGCCTATACCATAACCCCACCTCCACGATGGGTCACCTGACCACAACATTGACATTAGAAAAACCTCTCACCCACATGACGCCATCTGCCCTGAACAGTGTAGACCGATATTCTTCCATGAAGAGAACACCTCTCCAACTGTCAGACACCAGCAAAGGTGAGCTTTTGCGAACTCAAATCTGTTACGACGACAACTAAAATCAGATAGAGACGCCGATTAGGGCAACAAGCATGCAGATGAGATTTCATGAGACGGTTTCCGACAGATTTGCAGAAATTCTTTGGTTATGTAAACCGATTGTTTTAGATCTCTGAATGGTGCTACTCAGATGTTCTGGGAGGTGAAAATACTGGATGTTGAGGTCCTGAGTTGTTGTGGTTATACGTGGTCTGCGGTTGTGAGGCTGGTTGGATGTACTGCCACATTCTCTGAAACGCCTTTGGAGACAGCTTATGGTAGAGAAATTAACATTCAATATGCGAGCAACAGCTCTCACGTTCCTGCTGTCAGTATGCCAATTGCCAGTGTTGGGAAAGTTCTCTTCCTAACGTGAACTAGTTCAAAGTTCAGTTCTCACATTATTTTAACATGAACTAGTTCAGTTCATAGTTCATAATTCAAAATTTTTGAACTAAGTTCACAGTTCAAAAAAATGAACTAGTTCATAGTTCTTTTTTTCGCATATTTTTCTGACTACACCATAGCCTACTGTAGAACCACAGGCAGCAATTATTTTATCAGTTGTAACTCTGAAACTACTGAAGCGCCAGATTTCATCCTTCTATATCCAGTTTTGAATCCTTATCCAACCAGGGTTTACATTAGCATTGAGGGGACAGTGTTTTCCTCATTGTTGCTTTAACGCTTGTTGCTGTCCATTCACTTCACACTAGTAGCAGCTGCAGCTTTCACCCCTACAGTATATTCTCAGAAACATCAGGAAAAATGTGCTGCTTTGAATTTGTCTTTTATATGAGGAATTATTAAAAAGAAAAACAGGAAAGTAGTCTTTAAAGGAAAATTCCGTTTTTAACACTTTTTAGCCCATTTTCTGTAGTGTCCAGGATGAAATCGAATGATCGACACCAAAATTTTGACGCATTGGTCCTGTCTCTGCTTTTTGGCTCATGCAGAATCCCCCCTGGCTGCTTCAGAATGGCTTCCATAGTGCATGTCCTGATAATGTCCTTAAAACAACCTTAAACGCTTTTTAAAATATGCTACTCACCGGTCGTCAGCGCTGTTCAATGACGCTCCAAAAAAAGTTTCGTGAAGAAAAACCGCTCCTGTCTTGTTTTATTTAGCATTTTGTAAATCCCAGAACTATTTTTTCCTGATACATCACAACCGCTTATAAACTTCCCGCTTTCGTTCGAATCTGAAGCGCTGCACACTCCAGACCACTAGTTGGCTTAATAATGTCTCTATATACTCCTCCTCAGGATATTCCTCCGGTTCAAAACGGTATCCTCTACCGCCAAACTCAAAGTCCAATATGTCCTCCTCAAGAATCCACCTTCCCAGATTCCATTTTCAGAGTTTTAAAGTGTTTAACAGAGAGACGCTAGTTAACTGGACACGCCGAGTACACAGAGTGAAGCAGAAACACTTGGGCTTGCCTGGCGAAAAGACTACAACTAAGCCTAAACAGTGGCCCCATTTCCGCTTCCTCGGGTGGCAGGGGAATATTGACAATTCCAACAGAACTCAATGGGATTTTTTACTGAAAATGCTAAATAAAACACTACAGGAACGTTTTTCATTTAAACTTTTTTGGAACGCCATTGAACAGCGCTGATCTAATCTCGGGTGAGTAGCATATTTTAAAAAAAGAACGCAAAGGTTGTTTTAAGGACATTATCGGACATGCACTATGGAAGCCATTCTTAAGCAGCCAGGGATTCTGCATGGTTTCTCAAAAAGCAGAGACAGACCAATTGTCAAAATTTTTTGTGTCGCTTCATTCGATTTATCCTGGGACACTACAGAAAAAATGGGCTAAAAGTGTTAAAACCGAATTCTCCTTTAAGGTGCAAAACTTTTCTATTTATTTTAATAATTTTTCCATTTGAAATTTAATTTCAGTACATACTAAAAAGGAATACTGGAATCCTGGATTTTTTACTGAAAGCCGGCGGGCAAAGTTTGCAGAGAAATGTAAGATTGTTGCCATCATCCTCACCGACCACCTGGTCATAAACCTGTTTTAAGTCGCCTCCATGCCATGCTGTGTGTGGCTTCCACGCTGCATTTTGTTTTGATGATGCACGCGGCTGTAGGCTACTTACACTGGTAGCTGCTGTTGCCAGATTGGGTGTTTTTCCGCTACATATTAAGCCCGTTTACGGTGTGATTTAGCCGGGTTTTCGCCTGGAGGACTCTATAGAAATCTGGCAACCTATTGAACGGAGTTGAACTGAGAGAGCTTGCCGTTCACAGACACCAGAATGAACGAGTTCACAATAACGTTCGTCAGGCAGTAATGCAGCACGTTCAGTTCCACGTTCGCCCAAAATATGAACGAGTTCATGAACTTTCGATTCAATGAACGCGCTCAGGCACAACACTGCCAATTGGACACTTGCTCATATCTCGCAAGATCTGTGGCATTGTTCTGTGTGATAAAACTTCACCTTTCAGAGTGGCCTTTGTTTGTGAGCAGTCTAAGGCACACCTGTGCACTAATGATGCAGGAATGGCTAGAGATAGCCAACGTCTTGGGAAAGAGCGGTTAGTGTTGAATATAGGGGTTGAAATGTGGAGCGCAAGAATGTGAAATGTGGTTCACGGAGAAAAATGGACTGCATGTTTTTCATTATATTCTACCCAATTTAAAACATTGGGTTCTAGTGATACAATCGATAATATAGGCTTATGCCCATATAACTCTATCTATTTCAATGACTATCTGTGCAGCCTTGCTGTTATTTTATTTTTTCATGGGTGTGCTGTTTTCATAGCACACAAACTTTGGAAACATTCAGGCCCATGTGCCCAAAGCTCCTTGATTTTAAGCCTTAAATAGATTATTTGTTAAAATGTTACTTCCATTGGCGCCATCATTGAAACAATACAGAATAAAAATCTAGCTTTGTTAAACACATGGCAATTAAAGCCCATATTAGAACATACTCAGAGATAGACTACATGCTGCCTTCTACTCCATTGTGCAGTAGGCCCGAGTATACCGGGGCACTTCAACCTGAGCAGGCAATCTTTGCAGTGTATAAAAAAAACACTGTATTAAATTGTGAAATACAATAAGACCAAGGCTAGTGAATTGTTCTGATAGATAGAAAGGAAGAACATAAGCTCAATGTGATAAACACTTTTATTTGTCAGGCTATAAAAAAAGTAGGTACAAAAAAAGAAATGTAGGTACAACTTTGAGGTGAAAACTGCAGACACATTAGATCGTCCGGTTCTCTAAGGGAATCTCCCTTCAGGTAACATAGAAAAAAAAACTCATTGCTGACTCCATGTTTTTGCAAGAATCTTCATTCTCCTCCAACAGCCTCAGACTATCGTTTTTAGGCAGCAGGAAGTTGTACAGAACACATCAACAAAAGTACACAACAAAAGTATCCACCTTTTGTGGGTGCAAGTTAAAGTGGTAAAAAAGAACTCTCCAACTGCTAGGTGGTTCAACCCTTTTTGTCTTTGAAAGTCTAATGAAATGTTCACAGCATCAGCCACCATACCAAATGGGACCTCACCAAGCTGAAAAGTCCAACATACAATGAAAACAGGTCTGGTTTCATACCAGCAATGCTGAGCATACTTTTGCTCTACTCGTACAGAGACCAGATGGCCCCTACTATAGGGCCACTGAGTCCATGGGGCAGTCCCCCCCAGGGCACAACAAGAGGGAGGGTCAAACTCCCTCTCCAGGTAGATAAAGCACATATGTAGGGCAAACTTCTATGACCCATTAAACACCCTGCAATGGGTGTGAAGCTGAATGAAAATCACACTGCTCCTTCTGAAGCCAAGGTTCGACAATCAACTAGAATCTCTTCTCCAGCACCCTAACAAAGGCCTTTCTGGGGAAAATGTGAACTTCTAAATCAATAATGAAAACTTTGTTAAAATGTTAAACTAATTATCTCTCAGCCTGCCAAATTATCAAAATTAAATCCTGTTGGGCCTATCTCAGCTTTACTTCAGGTTATCTGTTCTGGTTCCCTCCTACTAAGCAGTTAACCTACAGTATGCTCAGCTTCTTGGTGCTGAGTGAAACATTTTAAACATGTTACCATTAAAGTGAGGACAGTTTATTGGAATGGGAGAATAATGTCCTTGTCCTCATTTGTTTAGGTGTGGGAGATAATTGTGAATGTAACTTAAGTCAGGGTTAGATATGTAGTGGTAAGTGTAAGGTTCAACCTATTCTCATTATGAGTGGGTATGAAATTTTACGAAAAGTTATGCACCGTAATTTCGTACGTTTTGGACGTTTCTTTCGTCGTATGCGCATGTGCATCTGACGCACCATTCACGAATATAGAATACAAATTACAATTAGCCCTAACCCCTGACCCTAACCCTAAGATATAAAAACAGCAAGCAAGGTAGTTAGAGACACGAAGAAGTGATGATTGCAACTGGAGTTTTTCCCATCTTCTACGCCCGCTCCGCGGATCGTTTTTCGTCCGCCAGCTTACGCGCATCTCTCGATGTGGTTTTGAGGAAAACGCCCAAAAACGCACGTAAATAGTAGGCATAACTTTCGTATCACGCATTTCATACGCACTGGATAATGGCAGAATATGTTGTGGGGAAGGTTTGGGGCCAGAGTCAGGGAAGAGATCTAGCTATTCATATTTGCTCAGTTAAATTTACTTTAACTTAAAAAAAATGATAAGGAGCACACTGAAAAAAAATTATTTTACCACTTTGCGCATTTACCTAAGCATATTTAGATACTTTAACACTGTGAAATTTAGTTCAAGTAACTAAATATGCTTAAGTAAATGCCAAAAACTGTTTTTTTTTCAGTGTAGTTTTATTGCTGTTCTAAAATTTCTGGTTATTCTACCAATCATAACTTAACCTAAAGTTTCTAATGTTATAATAGATCAATTTAGAGTGAAGGATTTGACTCAGAGTTTATTGAAACTGCTTTCTGAATCATCCCTGAATAGCTTAAGTTATGGTTTTTAACAGAGGTGTCAAGTAATGAAGTACAAACACTTCTTGGTATCTATACTTTACTTAGTTCCTTTTGTTTCTTCCTACTTCTGACTTCTACTCATTACATTTTCACACTGTACTTTCTATTCCTTACAGTTTTAAAACAAACATTACTCGTTACTCTTGTTCATACTTACAAGGAAAGAGACAACGGAACAGAACTTAACTCAATACAATAATGTATTTATTCAGAAACAGTGTGGGCTTTCTTATAATACTGAACGCTCTTATTTTTTGACTATGCACATCTGCTAGCTTTTAATTCTAAAAAAATCTATAATATTACTGCAGCAAATTATCAAAGTTTTTCAAAAGCCTGTTTAGAAGCTCCAAATGAGGCTTCAGATCATACAGCGACAATTACGCTGTCATTGTTTTACAGGCAGAATTAGCATTTGCTAACCCTTGTCCTTTAGCTACTGATGGATACACAGGAATACAGTGTCGACTCCTCTGAGATAGCACAGGATGCAACTTTTGGCAATTTTTATTTAATGTAGAACATGAATGCATAAATCCTTCATTATTTCAGTCCCCTTAATAATAATAATCCCTTATTATTTCAGTGTTAAATTCTGATTAAAGTAACAGATCATTAAAAATGTCCTTTACTAGTTGTTGATTTTCTTTATTCGGACCCCGCTGATTTTTAATTGGTTTCCCCAGGTTTAATGTTTATAAATATTTATTTCCCGTCATGTGCTCCATCCAATGCAGATCATTGGCTCCATCCACATCTAGTGAAAACTAGTGTGATTGGATGAGTCATATAACGCAAACACTCATTGGTTAGCTAAAGGAAATCTTCAGAAGCAAGCAAGTGTTCTTCAAACTGCAAACGTGAATTGTCTATGCCATGCTGCAATGTGGGATTCAGAAAAAGATGTTGAAATGTCTGAAAGGTCGGACACAGGCGAGAGCGTATCGGGAGACGGAGACCAACAAGACCTCCCTCATCCTTGGCCCTATCTCAGAGAAGTTTTCCAAATAGTCAAAAATTGAGCTTTAATTCATAAAGTGGCATCTGGCTGTTTTTTAAGGTTACTTTATACTTTAAGTAGTTTTTGGAGCACATACTTTTTCACTTTTACTTGAGTAAAGAGGCCAAGTTGATACTTCAACTTTTACCAGAGTGTTTTCAAACTGCAGTATCTATACTTCTACTTCAGTGACAAATGTGTGAACTTTTCACACCACTTATTTTTTATCTAATCTGAATGGGTTCATCCAGAGTCAAATCCCTGTGTAATAACTATAAAAGTCATCATCAATGGAGCCCTGATTCGAAAAGTCACTATGACAACTGGCAAGCAGAGGTTTTACACCACTGGAATTAGAGATGATGCAAGGATATGATGAGTTCAAGCATGTTTTTAAAAGAAAAAGCAACAGTGCTACAGCCTCAAAGGAGGGGGAGATGGTGTAGGTGAAGAGTGCTGCTCCAGTTCTTCCATATTCTGTTGTAACCATAACATTATGGGAGAAAACTACTTCACTACTTGAATGGCAATACATTAATGTTTTATGCTGAAGTGCAAACTCACCGGGGAGAAGTGAACCTGTCAGCAGGTAGAGTATAAAAACTTTGTTCAAACTGGTAGACCTGTTTACTATCTCATGGGTTACCTCCTAGATTTGATTCTCTTACATTACAACAGGTGGTGGTCCACACATCCACCACTGATAGATGCAGAGAAACCTCCATTAAGGGATTATCATATTCTAATTCTTGTTAACAGAGTGTGGCTGGCCAACAGCAAAACTGTCCTTCAACTTCCATAGCACAGGTTGTGAGATAGATTTTCAGTAAACACAAGAGGGTCTGTGCAAATAATATGCAACTGTATGTTTAAGGGTGTTTTCACATCAGTGCTTTAGGTCAATATCATTATGGTCAATATGGATAAATATGAAAGCAGAATTGGACCCTAATGAGCACCAAACTAGTGTGGTCTGAAGAGGTGGTCTTGGTTTGCCTTGCCTTCTAAGTTTTTTGTGCTGAAACCATCATTGGCTACATCTAGCCATGGCTTTTCCTCCAGCAAATGATAACACATGTTGCTTAGTTTAAAGAATAATCATATTGTCAAATGTTTATTTTGACATGTTGACTGTGCTAAGGGTCTGTCATGATTTTATTCAAAGATCTGACCCACATGCAGAAAACCAAACAGAGAGACCAGGGGAAGGTTTAACAGGTTTATTGAGAACTGGTAGAAATGGGTCCAGTGCTGCTCTGAACACTGGCGAACCGGGACTGAAAAGTGAAGGGGAAGTTCCTGTGGTTAGTTCATTCTCAGTGGGAAATTTGAGAACTTCAACTTGCAAAAGGGAAATAAAAAGGCAACTTAAGGACTCACTTTTCTCTGAATCCAGTCGGTGAGGGTTGTTCCAGTAATTGACTTGCTCGTTGGAGTGTGGACAGGGGTTTACCTAGGTTGAGGGGTTTCTTAGAGAAACGGAGGAGCTGACTACCACTTAGATTTCCTATGGTACTTGAACAGTCTCTTGTGGAGAAGAATCCCCTGCTCAGTGAGAAGCTCAAACAATCCTTTGGGGAAAAGTTGATTCAAACCTCCAGTTTGAATCCCCAACTCAGTTTGAAGCTCAGACGACCCTTCCAGAGGGAGAAGGTCCAAAACATCCAGTTAGCAGAATGACTTCCTGCCGAGAGGCAAAGACAAAAAAACAACAAGGTTAAGACTCAGGTTGACAAAAACTCAGTTTGACTCAGCTTGGCTAGAGTACACAAAACTGGCAAACACTCTGGCGTCGAGGTAGTGGCAGTCAGCAGCTTAAGAATCCTCTGGTAATGAGGCAACCATCCGCAGGTGTGTGAGAGGGCCAACGAGAACCAGGCGCCACCTGGTGGTGGAGGGAAAACACACAAAAACACAACTCACACAGACTGGATTCCTAAGAGAGTCTATACAAAGATTTGGAAAAAGTGGGCACAATACTAAATCACAAATGCATGTGATATGCTATGATATGACTACATGAGTACCACTGGTCAACAGTTTAGGCAATCTAATCTTAGTACATTTTAGACAAAAATGATTTTCATGTAATTTGTTATTACTACTTAATGAGCAAAAGCATCAATTGTCTTGCTGACAGAACAGACCTTCTCAAATTAAGGTTTGTGGTATTTAATTCAATCCTCAGAAATCCACATATACAACCCTAAAGTATAAGAGGTTCAGTGTATTTATATAGTGCCAATTCACAGCACATGTCATCTCAACTTATACAGACAATTCAATCAGATCTCAATAAAATCATTCTTTTAGCATTGGACTGAATTCTAAAATTGATTAAAAATACTCCTACAATATGAAGTTTAAACAAACTGAATTAATTCAGTCACCAGCAGGATTAAGGTACTTCTCCCTAATAGGAACCTTTATGATGCAAATTTCTACAGTGGTAATTTGTTTTTACACTGCTCTATGCAGTGGCAATTAAAGAGGATACTATGGATTGTAAACTAAGTGGTAATAGTTCGCAAGTAGTCTAGTTTGTTGTTGCCCTTTTATTTCTCTCTAAACACTGCAATACACCGAACAGTAACTTTCCATTTACAGTTTCATGTAATATTCATTAAATTATACAGCTAACCTTTGTCTTTGAAGTGGAATTTATCAAACAGATAAAAGCACAAACACATACACAAATTTCTGTTTGTTCCTCATATTTTGGATATGTATGCTTAGGCTGCCTGAGTGATTATGTGGGGATTATGATCTGGACTTTTTAGGGCAGACATGTTTATTTTGAATTGAGTCTAAAAGATAGCAGAGACTTGAAACGGGTAAGAAGAGAATAGTTTTATGTTTTTACCTTATTCATTTAACCAACATCTCAGTCATCCTTCTTTTGCTCCCTTTGTCATGTTTCCCAGTTGACCTCTCACTGTTTTTCCAGGTATTCCACTTTTCCTGCTCAGTCCTCCCCAATCCATGTGCCCTGCTGGGTTTACTTAATAGATGCCTGAAGTGACCAATCAGTAGCCCTGGATTTTCTCACAGTCTGCAGTAATTGAATTTAGTGAATTAAGGCTGTTGGCACGGTAACTGGGCTGGGGAAATTGAGAGCTGGGGCTGCACAAAGGGGAGGGAGAGTGGCAGATGGTTGGAGTTTGATTCAAAGACCGAGAAAAAAAAAAGAAAAGAAAAATGTAAAGAAAAATAAAGAAAAAGTAACCCAGACATACTTTCGAAAGATGAATTGATCCATATCTTAAATTGTCTTTATTTATTTTTTGTTCAGTGCAATGAGTTCTTTCATTTGGAAAATAAAGTTTACTCAAAACTCAAATTAGGATAGAGGGACGGACATAAAGCATGCTTACTAGACAGTGCAAATCAGAATGACAGAGGATTATTGAGGCAAAGGGGCAAAGAGAGGGAGTTAAATGGAGAGATCTTGAGATGGAAGGATGCACAGAGAGCAGCCTTGTGCATGAGCTGGCAGTACGGAGCAGAGCAGCATAGCAATACCCTGTTTGTTATGCTTTAATCAGTCTGACAACACTAAGTATTACTTCACCTCCCACATTCTTGACTCATTTAATCAGGCCACTAACTTTTTACATTAGCCTCGTGCATAATAAAAAAAAAAGGTTCTTTAAAATCTGCCAACATTGGTTTCAAAGGTATGGAAAACAGGCAGCTTTTGGGGAACACAAAAACCAAAGACTTGACCTTTGCCCTTGTACATATACAGCCTCTTTTTAAGAATTAATTTGACCATCATATTCAAATTCATAAAACTGAAACTGTGAAGAAAAAAACAAATAAAATAGGTAGTGTGACGAAAAAAGTTCTGACCTATTATTGGTAATCCAAATGAAACAGAGAGTATGGAATTTTTGGCTTGCAAAAATCATGGTGATGACATCTTAGTGTTGTTACTCAGCAAGGAAGATGGATATATAACATTTTCACAGTAGGACTAGTAGAGAAGCTGATTGAAAGTGCAAAAAAAGAGTAGGCAGTGGGAAATATTCACCTTTCAGGAAGACATCTGTCTTTAGCACACAGCTAGGCCTACAATGCAATGGTTTAGATCCAAACTTTTACAGAATGGTTCACTCCAGTTCAGGCCTAAATCCAATTCAGACATTTGTGACAAGACTTGAAGACTCTTTTCCATCCAGTCTGATGGAGCTGGAGCTATTTGACAAATAATCAAATAGTTTCAGCTCTGGACCTCATTCTGTGTATGTCCAAAGCTGCTTTTGACCAAAAAGACTTCTTGTGTCGAATCTACACCCTCTACTTGTGAGGCCTTTCTGCATTTCTTTGTGAAGAAGGTCATTTGCACTCGAGCTCTGATCACGCCCCCTGATTGTGATCCATCAGTCTCCTTTCTATGCCCTGCTGTTTTTCACAACTTTGAATAATAATAATACATTTTATGTAGAGAGCCTTTTAAGAAACCCAAGGCCTCTGTACATATAAAGTGGGAAGAGGGGCAGCGACACAAATAGTCAAAATGCAATAAAAATACATGGAAAAAAAGCAACATAAAAAAGACAGAAATAAAAGTTTAAAAAGTGCAAAAAGCAGGTGAGTTTTGAGGTGAGATTTAAAGAAAACACAAGAAATATCATTGAGGTATGGAGGGAGGGGGTTCCAGAGTTTGGGAGCAGAGCAGCTAAAAGCCCT
>JAGKQL010000051.1:1887420-1894920 GCA_018398635.1 Cyprinodon brontotheroides
GTCGCTACAAGCATGCTTAGTGTGAGGGATTGCTGAAGAGTCAATAACTTGATGTAATTAACCTGCTTTGCCTTGTGATAGAAAACTGGATGATCGGGTTAAATTCTAAAAGTGCCTTGAGATGAAATGTGTTGGCTATGGAAATAAACTGAATTAAATTGAAAGGCAGCTAAAGACTGAGGTTTACAGAAATCAATTAGAACAAAACATCTGCCATAAAAAAACGAGTGTGCATTTCTGACATCTGCTGGACTTGAAGGACGTGGTTTTTACTGGGCCCGACATCAGATCCATTTACCTTGTCAAGAGATAGAGAACAGAAAAAGGATTTTTTTCATTTTCATACACAAAAACAATGCAGTATTTCCTGGGTTTGCTAGTTATGTAATAATCCTCCATGCTGCCTTTCTCGAGTGACACATCCCTATAGTGGCTGAAGTTCATTTTTCACTATGCTAATCTCCCTCTGTGTTTGGGCTGGTTTCGCTCTCAGTCAGCTCACTGTTGACAGTTTTATGCTTTGTTTGGGAACAGCTTCGCGGATCCGGGCATGCAGGTGCACACAATCTTGTTTAGTTTCACACAGATAGTGGCGAAGCTTCGAGGAAGACGGCGTATTATTCAGCAGCGGGGCAGAGCGACACTATCAGCCGCCGCATCACGCAAGTACGCGCAGGAGCTGAGAGTCAGAGGTGATGGAGCGATACAGAAGCTCAGAGAGTAAACACTCTGGCTCTGTGTCTGAAAACCAGCGCCCGCTTGATTACAGGCCAACTCTCTTTTTTTGGCACCTCTCACCCTAAGATAGACATTTATATAAACACAGACAAACAAGGAAACTAGAACTCATCTTTTTCAGGCTCCCTGCTGCTTGATTTTGACGCCAACGCTCCATTCAGGAAATATGACCCGCTCCAAACAGAGTTAAATTGGGTAAAACGGAGGAATGTTTACAGAAATTCTGCCAAATCATGGTGGGAAAAGAAAACGGGAACAAATTAAGAAAGAGTGGATCAGACCACAGAGCTGCAGAAAGGGTCAGACTTTTACAAAACAACATAAATTAACACCTACACTCTGTCTGGACGGGACTTCTTCACAAAACCTTCAGTTAATCACTTTATTCTGCGACCAGGAGACCACCTCAGTTAGGCTGACGTCTGGACTTTGACTGGACCACTTCTTTTTTTCCCAGTGATCCTGCTGTAAATCAGCTGCTGTGTTTGCTGGACAGATTGGCCCACTCAGGGGTGGATTTAAGAAATTTGGGGCCCTAGGCAAAGACAGGCAGGGGGCCCTGTGAATAGAGAAGACGACACATAAAACAAACCCATTATACAGATAGAGACATGTTGTGTCCCTTTTTCTTCTTGTTTTCCTCTCTATGTTTTATACTTTTCATGCTGTCTCTAAAGGAATGAAAGATTTTTTCCAAGCACTAAGCTCCCTTAAGCCTTGCATCGCTGAAGCACATTTTTTCTGTACGCACAGAAACAGCAGAGTTTTGTCAGGGTTGGTTGTGGTTTGGAGGACCCAAATGCAGAGGCAGAGGTGAATACTTGTAGTTTTAAATGAAAAAAGGTTAACAAAGGCAGTCCAAAAATACAACTAAAAATGTAACAGACCAGAACCATGGAGACTTCAAGGGGAAACAGAGAGAGACGAGGGGAGACGACTACAGCGAAGACAGGACCAGCAACAACAGAGGAACCAACAAAGAGTGAGAGGCAGAGGGAGAGCAGAAATAGCTGACAAGAGACAAAGGGAGGGCTAAAGCTGAGCTGGACAAGGAGCAGGTGTGAGAGGAGACAACGAGGGAGCCAAGGGAAAGGAACACACACACACACGCTGTGTCACAATATCCTTGTGGGGACCTTCCATTGATTCCACCAACCTTCATTAATCATAACCTCCACCCTTATACTACACTTATAGCACATATCACCTTACCAGACCAATTAGCTACTGACCCTAATATTAGTGGAATCCATACCTAACCCTAACACCTGACCCTTGCCTTAAAATTACACTTAGCCGGTCCCTAGCCTTGACACTTGCCCTAAACCTAATTTTAAGCCTTGCCTTAACCCTAAAATCCAGCCATTACTCTAAAAGCTAACCCTAGTTCTCCAAGTTTTACAAACTTGCTTGGCTATGGATCTGAGAGATACCAACGAACGTGCGTGGGCCCTGCATTGCCTTTTGATCCCCTAGCCAACTGCTCGGTCAGTTCGGACTGAGTGGGGGTCAATGCAGAGAGTGTCTAACGCCTCAACCATTACTCCACACATACCTATCCCTAAACATAACCTAAACTCAATTCACACCTTAGTCCTAAACCTAACCCCCACCCCAAGAAGAGAACTTTTCCTTATGGGGACCAGTTGTTGGTCCCCACAAGTACCTATAAGTCCCCAAAATGTAGCATATTCCTAGGAAATTGTCCCCACCAGGTATTAAAGACATGGCCACACACACACACACACAAGAGGGCAACAGAGGACAACATGAGAACTAACATAAATCTAGAAATTACAACAAAATAGAATTAAACCAATAAAACTAGAAAACAAGGAGCAAAGTAAAACTGCATAACAGAACCAAAACCATGACAGGTGGCTTGGAAAAGTTCTCACAGATCACCATAAGCTTGTTCTCCTCACACTTTAATTTGCCCGATGCTTTTGATGCTATCTACCTGCTCACACTGTACGCCTTCCAATCCCCACGCTCCACCAGTGAGCCTCCACCAAGTCTTGGTGCTATCAGATTATGGGGGTGGAACTGAATAAAACACACATTTATGAAGTAATTCTTAGTTAATCTGTCTCCTAAGTGTCGAAGTAGAACCTGGGATTCCTTCAGGCTGAATGAGATCCAGAGAGAACAACACTATAAGATGATAACAGGAAGTTGATTAAAATGATGCTGTTATATTTCTGTTCTATCCTCTTGACAGCAGTACGGTAATCACCTTTGATTTTAATCTAAACCTTTAATGGCAGGTAATCCTGAAAAGACATTTTGAATGCTGTTCTTATATTTCTGACAAATTAGAGTTACTCAAATTATTTTTAGACAGGTTAAACCTTTTAAAACCAGGTGGACAGAAATCAGCTATAAAATAAGTTATTGATGCATATCATGGGCTCTTTTTGTTCTTGCTTTTGTTTCATTACTCTTCAAAAGCTAACATAAAGTTAAAGTAAAAATGTTCTGCTTGGTAAATATTATGAAACTCTTATTATAAGTGGCTTTGGGAAAAAAAGAAATACAACGGAAGCAGAGACAGGAAGGGAGGTGAGAATCCATAAGAATTTCACTCACAGGAGGGGATGGAGAGAATGAAGAAAAAAGAAGCAAAACAGAAAATAGAGAATGGAACTCCTAAAGGTCTCTCCCCAAAACCAGGAGAAACTAGAGGAAAGAAAAGAAAAATCAACACACCAACCACAACAAAAGAGGGAGTATTCCCAAGTTCATGCAGTGAATGCATGTATCTGAAAAACAAAACCAAAACCTATGAAGATTACACAGAGATATATATATAGTTATAGTCGTTTAGTTAGTATTAAGCACAACTATGCACCACGTGAACACCTAGATCCAAACACCTGGGGTGTGTATGCATGAGTGTGCTTGTGTATATAAGGTTTATAGAGCTTTTTTAGCATGAGTGATATGCTCAACAGCAGGTGTGAGTGGCCTCAGACCCTACCTAAAGAGCCCAGGACCGAAACAGAAGAGACCAGATATCCAAAGGTATCCTCATGCGTAACGAGCCTATACTCCAGCTAAATCCACCTTTTGAATTCTTTTTTTTAAGCTGCGGTATAAATAGTGTTGCACAAATGTCGATACCAGTATCGGGCGGGGCCCGGATCCAGCGCCTGAAAATGGTGGTATCGGGGTATCAACGAGTACCAGCAAATAGAGCACCGGGAGCACCATTTTGAGAGCCAACAGTTTCTTCAACTATTGTCACCCATTCCAGGTAGACAATAAAAAGTTCTACTGGATCCACTTTGTTTTTAGTCTTTTTCCTGCTTCACAAAGGAAGGCAGCAGCTTGACATGAAGCCATGATGGCAATTATTTTACATTATTTTCAGACAGTATCGGTATCGGTATTGGCCGCATACTGCACAGCCAGGTGTTGGGGCCAAAAAAATGGCATCGGGCGCAACACTAACTATAATTCAATTACTTTATCCAAATGCAGTATCCATCCATTTTTTCGTCATGCTTATCCCAGCTGGGATCATTGTGGGGGTGAGTGCTGGTGCTTATAAAGCACTCTATGGGCGCGAGTATGGGTCCATCCGGCCCATCACAGTGGCAAATACACAGACAAACAACCATTCACACAAACACTCACGCCTAAGGAGTGATTTAGAAGCCGATACCAATCAGTCATGCGATTCTGGACTGTGGGAGGAAGCCGAGTACCCGAGAGAAACCTTAATGATGCTCAGGGAGTAGAACATGCAAACTCCATGCATGGGGGGGAATCAACATTCGAACCTTCTTGCAGCAGGGCACCAGCGCTACGGATTCCAGATAATGCTAGGTTCAGACTGCAAGCTGTAGAAGCATTTCTGATGCTTGTCCACATTAAGGTCAGACGCGCCTCAAGAGCATCTAGCTTTGATGCTCCTGTGTTCACAGTTAAGAGAGCTGCTTTGCTATATTTTGCTGTGATTAGAGTGGGTAAAAAGTAGTTTTAATATGTTTTTAGGTGAGAAAGTCCACCTGAAAACTTAATCTGTGCAGCGTCAGTTCATCCAGATTACCATCCTGCCTGGCCAGATATTATTTCACTGTTGGAGCCGCTCAGACCGGCCAACACCGGCGGTGCGCTGTCACTGGAAATCCTCGCTCATCGGCAGCCTCTGACCCGTCGCCACTTGGACCACATTGGTATTTTATTATTTCTATGTTTGCCTCTATACTGACCTTTATAACACATTATACATTTTGCAGAAAAAATTATTGTTTGTAGTAGGGGTGTAAATAATATTCGTTTTGTATCGATGCATCGACACGTCCGCAAGAGAATCGATTCTTTTTTTTTCCTCCGGTCTATTTTTATCCATTTGCTCTGGGCTGTAATTCTCCTCCCGTGCTGCGCGTGGCGCTAAGCCTATTTTGCCCTCCGACCTCAGCTTCCTGGTTATACTCTTACAGCAGTGTGTTGCAGTGAGCTTGATGCGATGCATTAGACATTTTGATTTATGCTCAATATTGAAGCAAGTGGTCTGTGCTACACGCTGTGGAGGTCAGATACAACCGGTAGGCCAGGAAGTGGGGGGCGAAGTTTGGTTCCGGCGCACGGAGGGACATGAGGGCCAAAAAGAGCGGAGATCCAGGTGGAAAAAAAGGGTCCCAGCGTTTCGCACCTCTCGCACTTCTAGCTGGTCAAACTTCACGCGAGTTGTTTTTTGCAATTTCAGTCATAAAAACAAAACAAGCCGCCTCCAGTCTGCGGGGCGCTGTCTGCGGTCAGCTACTCTCTTGGGAGAGGGAGCAGCGGAGGCGCCTGCAGAGGGGGCGGGCGCCTGGAGTCTTCAGGTATTGCATTGCACTCTCATTGCACTGATTTTCTGCTGTATTTTTCTGATGCAAGGCCTTGCAGAATCTATAACGCAGGGGAATTATTATTTTTCAGTGAATGAGGTTTTAATAAGAATAGGTGGAGTAAAACTTTTCTACTTCTGTTATTTGCTGTTATTTGCAGCTTTCATTGATTTATTTCAAATTTAAAACATTGTCTAGCCTGTAAGGTGTAAAAAAAAATCGAATCGAATCGTATCTTATCGTGGTTTATCCCTGAGTATCAAAAAAATAATCGAATCGCTGGGTCAGGAAATCGATACTGAATCAATCGCCATGATAGATGTGATTTATTGACCCCCAAATAATACCTAGCCTCCCCTGTTTTAAATGCCTCGCCCGCCTCTGGTTTCAGTAGATCACATATTACAATAAATTAAACAACTAAAACATCCTTTAAATAAATAAAAACTGCAAAAATTAAAGCTTAAATTTTTAAATTTTAACTCAGTATTATATTGTGGTGGTGGGTGCGTCACCTATAGTCAGTACAGTGGGGTAGAAAGGATTTGATAAATGACCCTTTGGAGAAGAAAACACAAACATACAGATAGCAAAGTTGAAATCTGTTACACATTAAAAATACACAACTACAAATTTAATTATTACATTTATAAGTTGTACTTGATTTAAATGAAAGTGTTTTTTTAGTGTAATCCACTGCGTTGGACTGGTATGAAAGGAATGCCTAAAAAAAGAAAAGTTTGGGAATCCCTATTTAAAAATTCAACAGAATCCAACTTTTTTTATCAATGTTTTTATTTTATTTTTCTCTAAGCCTTCAGAATGGCTCATTTGTTCAAGTAATTTCTGCTCCCGCCCCATTACATTACAACCCATTTATAATAATGACGTAAAGAAGATGCTTAATGGCCCTCAGCAGCTTCAGATGAAGTAACTAAAGGTTCCCAATTATCCAGGTCAAAGTTTAGAGAAAGAAAAAAATGCTTGAAAAAAAAAAAGAGATCAGGTTCTGACATATTAGATTATGTTTTTACAACTGTGGTGAAAATACGGGCTAAACAAGCATTTTATCTCTGAGATAAAGGCTAAAAAAACAAGGAGGAGATAATATCGGCCTCGAAGTCGGATGGGGGGTGGGCTGGTCTTGCTTTTGCAGAGGGAGATAATTTTCATATGTAAATAGAGAGAAAGTTATTTTGGTTTTTGTTTGTTGCAGCAAGAAGATGATTTTTATTTGTGTTTAGATTGATCCATCAGAGTTCTCTATCGGAGTTTACTGATAATAGAAATGTTTAAAAGGAGGTCAAGCATAAAAGGAAATATGTAAGGAATGTGCAAAATAGATCGGATTGCAGCTGTTCAGCCGTGATCTCAGAGTTTTAATGCTTTAATTTACAGCTGGTTTGTGTTTAGTTCCCTGATGCACAGAGTGAACTCCTGCACATGTCGCCGTTCCTCTGTAAGGAGCTAACCTGGTAGGACTTTACAGAAAGGATTAACAGACCTGTGGTCATCAGATCTTTATCTTCATTCAAAAAAATCCCACAGAAAATTAAAAACAAGCATCTACATTATTCAGTTTCTACATGGATCACAGACCATGAAATTCCATAATTCCATAAAAATTCCATAAAAATCATGAACCATGAGATCAAAAGGTCTAGATATGATTTAATGGACCAACCAGGAAACAGATCCAAACTAACAACCAGGTGATTCCAGCCCCTTATAGGTTTCCAGTTAGATCTATGGACGTCTGCAGCTTGCATACCACGAGCTGAACTGAACACACACACGTTTTATAAATGATGCATCCCTGTCGCCTCGCCTTTCACTGTTCCAATAAACACTGAGCTGCAGGTTCAAGGAGAAAGAGGTCCACTGCTCCCTGTCACCCCTGCTCAGACTCCTTTCCTTCAAGCAT
>JAGKQL010000051.1:1899920-1922526 GCA_018398635.1 Cyprinodon brontotheroides
AAAAAGCGCGCGACTTCAGCAGCAAGTGCACCTTGAACCCCATCTGTTATGTGCGTGCAGTAAACTTTTGCCATCCAACGCCTTCATAATGAACGCGTTGTACAATTAAATGCTGTTGTAACTTTCCTCAAAGTATTTAATCATACTACAACTGTCTAACTGTCGTGGTGTTGCTCTGTGAACAAACGCCCAACCGGCTGTGTGAGGACAACAGATGAAAACGGGATTCAAGCTCAAATATTGGTCACACAGATATTATCTGCACACATCTGCAGTAAATTCACAATTTCTATTCAAAATATAAGAATTTATTAACAAAATTTAGATGTTGAGTCAACAATATTTCAGCTAAAAGCTTGTAACTAAAGTAGTAATAATCAACACAACTTATGAGCTACTAGTACATATAGAGAAAAAGGCAACGAAAACAGTCGAAAACCATAATCAGCAAAATGATTAATTAATATTGTTCAACGTGGATTTTGTGTTTCAGAATCAAAATTTATCTTGAACCATTTGGATAGTGGTCAAATAAAAGTCGTAGGGAAGTGGCCGTTCCAACCGTTGCATTTCCGAATTCTCCCGATTGTTGCACGACTTTACACGAGTGAATATAGTACCGGTAAATGTGATTGGTCGCTATTTGAAACAAATCTATTGTATTTAGCCCCTTCACTCATAATCGTTTCCAACTGTCTGTTAATTGACCAGGTACCTAGATTGACTCGGGGGCCTGCGCCTTTTGAGATGCGTCAGAGTGTCC
Source organism: Cyprinodon brontotheroides (assembly GCA_018398635.1). Taxonomy (NCBI): domain Eukaryota; kingdom Metazoa; phylum Chordata; class Actinopteri; order Cyprinodontiformes; family Cyprinodontidae; genus Cyprinodon; species Cyprinodon brontotheroides. Next base: position 1,900,684 of record JAGKQL010000051.1, read on the forward strand.
GCCATCTTAAATGTGGCAAATCTGCAGTTTCTCAGTCACTTAAACAGTATCAGAGAGGACTTTAATCTCTGAATATACTTTTAATTATAGTATTTTGGTCTATTTTTAACATTACAAGTTTATTTTTTTTGCCATCCCTTTAGCTTCATTCTCCTGAATTTATTCACCGTTACAAATGCAGACCGCGTGGCTCAATGTAGTTTGTTTGAGTGGCGTTGCCATATGTGTGACGATCATCCCGGGAGGCGCTAAAGGCCCATGGCGTGAATCGGGTGACGCCATCGGAGAAGGCGCAAGGGACCATGGAGAATTTCTTCATAAAATTGTCCGTTTACAAACCGCCAATCCAGCTTTCGAATAAAACCTACACCCAGCTATAATTACTTTAGTAAGCTGTCCAGACCAATCAAAATGTTTTGCGCAATTGTGCAAACGTTAAAACAATTATGTATTGTGACGTCATCAAAAGGCGCAGGCCCCCCAGTCAATCTGGTACCTACACCAGTTTGTCGGAAGCATCTTCAGGGTTCGTACACCTTTACGAAAGTCAAAATCAAGCACTTTTTAAGCACTTTCCTCGGATCCATTTTAAAACTTTTTCCAGCACCATGGCGTAGGTAATATAACCAACCAGAGGGTGTCGCAATTCAGTATTATCAGCCGTAGAGTTATCAATGCTGTTTTAAGGTCTGGGCCTGGCAATGAATCAAAGCTATCGTGGGTTTTTCCCGGAACGTTGGCGATTACTTTATCTGGCCAAGATAGTGCTGGGGGAAACACTAACTTAGCCTGTGAATTCCTAGCTAAGGAGTTACTAGCCTGCAAACAAATAGGCGCTAACGCTAACGCGCAGTACTCAGGCTACTTCAGTTGGCTTACTTAAAAGTCTATGACTGACCGATCATGTGACTCGACAGCGCAGACTCGCCCATTTGTGAAAAGCTGCACATCTTTTTTGCAGACTTTACAAGAGGCAACTCGTGGGGTTTGTCCCCGTTTAATCCATAATTTGTATTTTTCATCTTCCAGCCAACGTTCATTGAAACGACAACCTCCCAGCATGGTGCAGTAGTGGTTTCATGGGGGCGGAGTCACACGTGGAAACAGACTGGCAGATCGCAGTCACACATAAGCGAGCAGGTTTCATTTTCAGGCTCTCCAATATTTTATTTCTCCATTTAATAAACAACACGATTCAGTTAGATAGGTATTTGTTGCGAAAGAAATAGTTACAATTTCAAGCATTTCATCCAAAATATAACCACTTTTCAAACCTTGAAAACACAACCTCAAAATGCAAGCATTTTCAAGGATTTCCAGCACCCGTACGAACCCTTCATCTTGCTAACCAGTTAGCAACTTAGCGCTAGCAGGTTCCCAATGGGAAATTCCATTGGGACCAAGTAGCACCAAATTGGTGACTTAGAAACGACGCTGTCAAGGAACGCCATGGACAATGGAAACATGCAAGAGGAGGAGAGTTTAGTGTCGGAGGTCGCTGGATGAGTCTCCTCCGTCATCCATTTTTATTTAGAGGAGGAAAGCGGGACGTAAGATGTTGTGGAAGAGGACGCCAGGGTGACTGTGACTCCATCCTGGAGAGAAATATCAGCTGTGCTGCTGCCATCAACACCTTTGTTTCTAGGATGTTGAAAATCGGCCTGTTTTCCAGTGTAGTCCTGTTTCTCTGACTGTGACTAACTGGATGTGCTCTCTTCATCCTCTGACATGGGAGCTGGCTCGGAGCTTCGCCTGCCTGGCTGTGTGTTTCATTTTGGGGCCGCCTGTGGAGCTGGTTGACAGTTGCCTTTTGTATCTATGCTTCTTTTTCTATGTTCGCTTCTGTCTCCTTGAACCCCAGTGGCCTCAGCAGATGGCCGCCACACTGAGCCTGGTTCTGCTGGAGGTTTCTTCCCTGTTCAAAGGGAGTTTTTCCTGGTTTTACTGCGGTGCAGTCACCATTAGCTTGCTTTTAAACAACATTAAAACCCATTAAATGATTGGAATTCATCAATATCACAAATTGTTTTGTTGTAAACAGTTTATTTTCCTGTCTTTTTCCAGAGGTGATACATCTGTTGATATTCATTTTTAGAAGCTGAGGCATCAGCTGAGGATGTTCAGAAACATTTAGCATGTCCAGGCTGGGTTCTCTGTGGGCTGTGTGACTCATGCAGAGCGGCTCTCATTGCTTCTATGCTGGATTAAAACTCCTCCCGTAAAACTCAGACACAGAGAAAAGTGCAGATAATCTGTTCCTTGAAACAGCTCAACTTTGCACTGGAAGAACGTTGTCCGTTTAGCCAGGTCGGCTTTGGTTGCAGGTCTCTCTTTAGGATGGAAAGTGGCGGCCTAGTGGTTCGGGCTTTTTACTTGGAATCCAGATGTTCTGAGTCCAACTGCCACTCTAGGTACCTGAGCAAAATGCTCTTATCCCCACACTGCTCCCTGGGCACCACACAATGGCAGCCCACTGCTCCCCAAGGGCATGAGTTAAATGCAGAGAGTTTATTTCGTTGCTCTGTACTTGTGACGGTGTAATGACAACAAAGGCTGGAAATATCTCCCAAAATGGCTTCCTTGAGGGAGTTTTTACGAGCAAGAAGGTGACAGTTGGTGAAGTAGAGCCAGATGTGTCAAATAATAAAGTAAAAATACTTTGTTATCTTACTTAAAGGAAAAGTCCGCTCAGCAAGGAGTAATTAATGGATCATTATTTATGCCTAAAAATAATATGTTTGCAGTGATTTAATGAATTTGGCATTAATTAGTAAAAAACAATATTTTTCCTCACATCACTGAGTCTGGGAGCGGCCATTTTGCCCAAATATAGTAGCCCCTCCCTCCTGCCATCTTCCAGCAGTGACGCCACGGTGCGTGTAAGCCTTAGCGCCATTCTCCCCGCTTTCCAAGCTAAATCAATGGGAACTACTAGACACATCTGCAATCAACAACAATTATTGAAGATTTCCAGAGGACTTCACCATTGAAATTCACCAGAGCTATAGTGAAACTGACAATGCCCACGTGCATGGCAGCTGGATGCTGGAATACATCGGGTAAAAGTGAAAAAAAGAGTTATTCCACCTTTCTGATTCCTGATCCTCCACGGACGGGTTGGTCGTTGGATCGCCAACTTGAAGAGGGAGGATTTGCCATCGAACTTCTGGCCAGAGAAAAACCCGTAATATGTAGCCAACATTTGGAAGAAGAATGTTTTCAAGATGACTTGGATAATAGCGCGTAGACAAAACACCAGATACAGCACTGGGACTTGATCAACAGCCGATACCGCACGACCGCGACAATGTCACTAACCAGTAGGTGGCAGTAGAGTTCTTTTGAAAACATGGATGCCTCCAGTAAAGCACACATTCACATGGAAATTACTCTGAATTAAAAACACTGATCATTTATTGAACAGGATGGAATCATTTCAGATTTAAAGAACTTTCAGAAGTTTGAATTCTGAATATGAGCGACTTTTCCTTTAAGAAGAAATTTTTACTTTACTGGAGTCTTTATTTTTTAGATCGACTTTTTACTTCTAACATTTTTTAGCAATTATCTCTACTTTCTACTCCTTACATTTTAAAAATAGACTCGATAATTTTGTTTTATTTAAGCTCATTTTCATTATGGCCTGTTGGTATTGAAAAAAAACAAAAAAAACTTATGAAAAAATAATTAGTTTCATCCAGACGATGAATTTCTTTGTGGTTGGACTCGGTGCTGCCCCAACTTGTTGCTCAACACATACCAAAATAAATAGTTTTTCAAGATGATGTACAGCATAGATGCTACAGCATAAATATCTACATTTGAATATCATATTTGATCAACTTTAAAAATGAAATATATTTTTGATAAACACTGTTGATAAAGACAAACGGCTGATAAACTTTAAAAGAGGAACAGAAAAGTGTTAATTCAATAAAAAAGTTTTGGGTTCCCAACTTCCAGTGATGCCGGATTAGATGTCATCTAGACGCTGAAGGTTAGATTTTAATCTTGAAAGGTTTTAGACTTGAGTTGTACTCGAACAAATACTCGTGAACACGTGTCACAGAAGCTGCTGCTGCAGTTTCACGTTGGAGCTTTGATGCTTCAGTCGTAGACGGAAAAGAAAACAGAGACATTAACCTGCGATGAAATGTCTTTTATCAAGTCCTCACAGCTCTTCCACACGTCGCTGATATCCATCAGCAAACAGTCATCCAGCCGGACGGCCTCTGATTGGTTGGCGAGCCATGAGTGGAGGAAGGAAAGTGAACAAGAGAAAGTTTCATCTCCTGCCTAGCAATGGAAGCAAACACAGCGACAAAGCAGAGAAAAACAAAACGAAGAGGTGGATCCAGGGTACCGGCTGTAAGCATGCTGCTCCCTCAGCTGCTGTCTGCACTGAAACAGTGAAACTGCAGAAATCCGTTTAATCCTCTGTTCAATAAATCGGTGTGGAACAGAAACCGGCCCAGTTTTGATTGACTAACAGAACACGCCTCAAACAGTCTCCTGGTCCTCACAAATAACGCCGCTGGAAAATGGGAGTCACTTCTGTTTATTCTCAGGAGAGGATGGAAGTTTCAAGCAGAAATAAATCTGATTTGATGTAATGATGTTTCCTTACAAAACCATTTTCACGTGTGTTTTTATTCCAATGGCGGCAAATTCTGCTCTCAGACCAGGTTTGGTGAGACTTCAGGCTGCCTCTTGTTCTTCAATCTCATCAACATTTGCATCGCGATCTGCAATGAATAGCCTCTCATTTTACACTGCAAAAAAATGAAATCTAAATAAGTACTTCTTCTTAAAATAAGTGCATTTTTTCTTGAATTAAGGATTTAAGTGAGACACTTGCCAATGGAACAGGTTAGACAATTCCAATGCACTTAAAATAAGAAAAACAATTACATTGTCTTATTTCAAGTGAATTTTATCTAGATACCTTATTTTAAGAGTGAAAATACTAATTCCATTTTCAAATCATCTTATTTACCTGCTCAAATTAAGGGTGGTAAATACCCTTTAATTTAAGACATTTTTACTAATTTTGAGATCATTTTTGCAGTGTAGCCTTCATTTAACTTCCCTGAATTTAACAGAGATATATATTTGATTCTAAGCAGCAGAGCTTCAGCATTCGAACTTAATTAAAAAACTTCAAATCTTTCCTTTTGGTAAATAATCTGTTTAAGGCAACCGAAAGCCTAATAAAGCCTCAACAGATGCTACTTCTGGAGGTTTTTCAGGTCAATGCGTTTTTTTTGGGTCTGAAAAGGAATCATTTAGTGCAGAACAAAATAAATATAGATTTTAAAAATCTATTTGTTTTTCCTAATTTATATATAATACGTTTTTGTCTAAAAATCCTAGTCAAATATTTTAAGCTTTTATGGTTTACAGAGAATAAGCCAAGAGAATTTAGTGTCTTAGACAATGAATAAAAAACCCTTAATCTGCTAATTATCTCCAAACAGCTGCGGGACTGATGTTCACAAGCAGAGGAAGGAGGCAGAAGGACATTGCTGAAAAAGTTTGTTGTTAAAAAGTGGCTTTAGATCTAAGATTGGTCCAGAGACAACAGATGAAAAATGGCCTCTAGGCTAATTCTGGTGCAATTGCAGTCATGCTAATTAATTCGGCACTTTATTTCTATAGCGCGCCACATTCACATCATGTCATCTCAGGTCACTTTCCAGTTCACCAAAGATCATCCAGTCAGATTGATTCAAAGTTTTCTATCTAAGGAAAACCAGCTGATTGCATCGAGTCACTTTGATTCGAAGGCAATCCCCTCACACTGCTAGCATGCTTGTAGCGACAGTGGAGAGGAAGAAAACTCAGTTTTAACAGGGAAGAAACCTCCCATCCCAACCTCGGCCATCTGCTGAGGCCGCTCTGGGGTTCAAGGAGACAGAAGCAGACATAGAAAAAAGAAGCATAGATACAAAAGGCAACTGTCAACCAGCTCCACAGGCGGCCCCTGTCCAGGAACTCACATGTCAGAGGATGAAAGGGCTGGTTATACGCCCGCGGCGTGTGTCCCAGGGAGCTTGTTGCAGGTATGATGCAGACATTTTTGATTCATGCTCAATTTTGAAGTGTGGTCTGGGCTATGTCATTCCGTGCCACTAAACTGTTTATCTTTGTTAGGACTTCTGTGTGCTATTTATGCCACAGCTCATTCTGTTTAACCTTTAAAGTTTCAATCGAAGAGAGTTGCAATTGATGAGAATGTAGAAATCATAAGAGGTGATGAAGATGAGGAGGACCAAACAAAGGAAGAGGGGAGAGTTGGCTGAAGAAGCTGCTGCAAGGAGGTGCTAACCATTTAGAGAGCTAAACTATATAGAGCTCCAGGCCATTTCTCATGTCCTCGTGAAACGTCATCATCCTCAGCCCTAGTGCTGTTCAAATTCACAAGAACAGCAGACCAAGAACAGACAAAGTCCCCGGATGTTGTTCTCTCCCTTCCCTCTTTACCCAGCATGCATCAGAGCAGACTTGTCCTTTCTCCAGACTGACAGCTTTCCCAGCATGCACTGCAGCAGCTTCCAGGTTAGCGCTCACAGAGCTCAGAGTATTAAGCCTAAAGTTCTCTTTTCTGTTGCCGTTGTTTTATAAAAGGACGTATTAAGTGTTGGATTCAGGAAAAATAACTTTGCAAATAAATACAAATTGAGTCTGCACAGGAAAGAGGTTCAAGCAGCTTCTGCAGGAGCGGAAGGAAAAGCCCAACCCAACTTCAAGCCTTCCTCCTCCGAATCCCCTCCTGCAGCCGTCTTTTATTAACAGAGCATAGCACATGATTGCAAAACAGTATTTGTTCTGACAGAACAATTGATTAGTTCATAAAGACAAGATGCTCCATCAGAATGACAAGGCAGGGTTGTCTCCTGACTGCACAAATGTTTCAAAAGCACACATTAATTTTATAATCATCATTAATTAAACCTGACATTAAGGTAATTGGAGGCGAGAATATTATACTTTACACAATATAGGCCATTTACTAATTTATTCCATAATTTGTAAAAAGTTCTGAAGTTGAGAGGACCATGGCAACCAGCAGACCCCCTAGGCTGACCGCAGCCAGTCTCGGACCTGCCTGCAGCAGCCAGGGCTAACGCTTAGCCCGTCTGCAGTAGCGCCAGGGCTAACGCTAACCAGTCTGCAGCTGCCAGGGCTGGCATTTAATCAGCCTGCAGCAGCCAGGCCTGCGTTAACCAGTCTGTAGCGGCCAGGGCTAACGCTAGTCCGTCTGCAGCGGCCAGGCTAACGTTAACCAGTCTGCAGCGCCAGGGCTAACGTTAAAGCAGTCTAGCGGCCAGTCTGCAGCGCCAGGGCTAACGTTAGTCCGTCTACCTGCAGCGCCAGGGCTAACGTTAACCAGTCTGCAGCGGCCAGGGCTAACGTTAACCAGTCTGCAGCGGCCAGGGCTAACGTTAACCAGTCTGCAGCGGCCAGGGCTAACGTTAACCAGTCTGCAGCAGCCAGGGCTAACGTTAACCAGTCTGCAGCGCCAGGAGCTAACGCTAACCAGTCTGCAGCGCCCAGGGCTAACGTTAACCAGTCTGCAGCAGCCAGGGCTACGTTAGACAGCCTGCAGCGGCCAGGGCTAACGTTAACCAGTCTGCAGCGGCCAGGGCTAACGTTAACCAGTCTGCAGCAGCCAGGGCGAACGTTAACCAGTCTGCAGCAGTCAGGGATAACGTTAGCCTGCTGCAGCGCCAGGCTAACGCTAACCAGTCTGCAGCGCCAGGGCTAATCGTTAACCAGTCTGCAGCAGCCAGGGCTAACGCAACTCCAGCCTGCAGCGCCAGGGCGTTAAGTCTGCAACGGCCCAGTCAGAAGCGGCACTTCAGCTAGTCTGCAGCAGTCGTGCAGCGTTGCCCGCTGCAGCGCCAGGGCTAACGTTAACCAGTCTGCAGCGGCCAGGGCTAACGCTAGCCCGTGCCTGCAGCTGCCAGGGCTAACGCTAGCCCGCCTGCAGCAACCAAACAAAGCCTGACCAGAACCCCATGGAGGATCTAAGGAGTCCACGCTGCAAAAAGCGATCTAGAAATAGTAAAAAATGTCTTAAATTATGTGTATTTACCTCTTCATTTGAGTAGGTAAATAAGATTATTTGACAATGGAATGAGTACATTTACTCTTAAAATAAGATAATTAGATAAAATGCACTTAAAGTGAGACAATGAAATTGTTTTTCTTATTTTAAATGTAAATTGTCTTGTTCCATTGGCAAATGTCTCACTTACCTCCTCAATTCAAGAACAAAATGCACTTATTTTTAGTAAAAATGACTTATCTAGGTTTCAATTTTTGTCATTGCAAAGGAAGATGAGTAACACCAGAACCAACGAGCCAGATGACCTCAGCAGAACCACAGGCTTTTCTCCACCACAGCACAGCGCATTGATGCAAAGGTTCATGCAAAAGGAGCTCAGACTAAGTTCTGATGCATGAATAACATCCTTTGCCTATTTGTCCTCCATTATGGCGTCTGCAGACGAAGCTGATCTGCTTCTGTATTACAAACCCTGCTCCCATTGGATGCCTTTCCTTTCAGATTTTACCCCGCTCCTTCCTCGACCCACATGGAAGTTATGAGACAGTTTTCCTAAAATGTAGGGATGCACGATATTGGGATTTTGGCCGATAACCGATATCGATACCGATGTTAAAGCTGGACAAAAAATAAGTAGTCATTGAAAATAGCAGTTTTTGTTATCCATTTCTGACACTTTGAAAAATAATATACTCAAATATATTTTCATATGCTGATATCAAATAGATTTTTAAAGCAGCGGTATCGATCTATTTTACTTTTAAAATCTGGTGAAATTTCATCGTTCTGTTACAAACTCTAAAGTGATATTTTGCAAATTCTTGTGAGATTTTGTTAGTAAAAATGGGCTACGATGCAGCGTCACAATATCAACATATATAAAAAATATGGCAACATTTGAGGTGAATTTGCGAGGGGATTTAGGTAGCATAGCGATGACATATAACTAATATTTCATTAGTAAAAGGAGATTGATATGGTGTTTTTAAATGGCAATATATCAGCATATGAAGATATTGGGATATTTTTAATGTATCAATATTTTTCCCTCGTCTTTAGAAGTTTTTAAAGTCTGTAAAAAGAAGTTTTTAAGGAAGAAGAAAGAAGTAGTATTTAGGACTTTAGAAACTCAGAAGCTGATCAAATATCGGGTTAAATATTGGTGGGGTGTACGATGTCCGATATTCAGTTTTAAGGCGATACGATAGGGGCGATTATATCGAATGTATCCCTACTAAAATGTATTCAGATAAAAGTTAAATACACCACTTCAGCTCAGAGACGAAGCCTTCATTCCTCTGATTTACAGGATGCATTGATGCATAAATCTCAGTTTATCTCAGGCTTGAAATGACCCAAAAAGACTCCACCTTCTGCACACACAGTCACAAACCTTTGCTTAGATGTCCCTTCACATGCTGCACAAAATTTTTATTATCCTCCAGTTCCAGAGGTGTCAAGTAACAAAGTTCTAATCCTTTGTTTTACTGATGTATAAATGTTTTGTTTCATTTAAGCTTATTTTTTATTAGGGCCTGTTACTATTTAAAGAAATAAAAAAAAACATCAAAATAATGGGTTTTATCCAGACAATCACATACCAAAATAAATAGTTTTTCAAGATGATGCAAAGTTAAATTTGACACTATTACCATTAGTTATAAAACTAAGGGAATGAAGTCTAAGGAAGTTATCATCCAGAATTGTAGAAAAATGTTCCTTTAATAGAGTAGAGCAGTAAAGCTTCTGGCCTTAACATTTCCTCCTGCATTACTTTTACTTTAATTCTTTTACACTTTTACTGGAGTAAAAGCTTAAGTTGATCCTCTAACTTTCTAAAACAATTTCTTTTTTGGGAAACTGTGTTTGGAACATTTAGATTTCTCTCATTTAATATATTCAATTCTATTCAGTTTATTTCTATAGCGCCAATTCACATCATGTCATCTCAGGTCACTTTCCAGTTCACCAGATCATCCAGTCAGATTGATTCAAAGTTTTCTATTTAAGGAAAACCAGTAGATTGCATCGACTCATTGACTCTTCAGCAATCCCTCACACTAAAAGCATGCTTGTAGCGACAGTGGAGAGGAAAAACTCCCTCGCCTGAACAGGGAAGAAACCTCCAGCAGATCCAGGCTCAGTGTGAGCGGCCATCTGCTGAGGCCCACTGGGGTTCAAGGAGACAGAAGCAGACATAGAAAAAAGCATAGATACAAAGGCAACTGTCAACCAGCTCCACAGGCGGCCCCGTCCAGAAAACACACAGCCAGGCAGGCGAGCTCGAGCCAGCTCCCATGTCAGAGGGATGAATGAAGAGCACATCCAGTTAGTCACAGTCAGAGAAACAGGACTACACTGGAAAACAGGCCCAAGCTCAACATCTAGAAACAAAGGTGTTGATGGCAGCAGCACAGCTGATATTTCTCTCCAGGATGGAGTCACAGCCAAACAGGAATTATTGATTTATGCTATTTACTCACCTGCAATGCCACTTAATGCCTGAGTGATGGGTGTTTGCAGAACGCTGCCCAGATCAGAACAGGGCTGATTATCCTGCAACAGAGGTGTCAAGTAACAAAGTACAAATACTTTGTTACTGTACTTAAATACATGTTTTAGGTATCTATATTTTTACTCCATTACTTAGTTTTCCTCCTATTTCTGACTTCTACTCGTTACATTTTCACACAAGTATCTGTACTTTCTATTCCTTACATTTTTAAAACAAGCGTTACTCGTTACTTTTGGCTTCGGTTTTAATGTTTATAAATATTTATTTCCGTCATGTGCTCCATCCAGTGCAGATCATTGGCTCCGCCCACATCTAGTGAAAACTAGTGTGATTGGATGAGTCATAGAACGCAAAACACTCATTGGTTAGCTAAAGGAAATCATCAGCAGCAAGCAGGTGTTCTTCAAACTGCTAGCGTGAATTGTCTATGCCATGCTACAATGTGGGATTCAGAAAAAGATGCTGAAATGTCTGAAAGGTCGGAGACAGGCGAGAGGCGTATCGGGAGACGGAGACCAACCAGACCTCCCTCATCCTTGGCCCTATTTTGAGGAATTTATATAAAAAGTCGAAAAAATTAGCTTTCAGTTCATATAGTGGCATCTGGCTGTTTTTTTTTTTTAAGTTACGTTATACTTTTATACTTTAAGTAGTTTTTGGAGCACATACTTTTTCACTTTTACTTGAATAAAGAGGTCAAGTTGATGCTTCAACTTTTACCAGAGTGTTTTTGAACTCAATATACTTCTACTTAAGTAATAAATGTGTGAACTTTTGGCGCTGCCGTGCAATAAAGTCTGGATGATGAACGGTTCGGTCTTTGCAAAGATAAAATAAAGTGCCGACTGAGTAAAAATCCATCAATCCCCAATTTTTTTTTTAAACGGGGGTGAATAGTTGAATAATTTTTTCCCCACAAAAATTTGCCGTTGTCGGCAGGATTCTCTTAAGGCTGATTTTTTCGGAGGACAGCGATTGTCAGAAGGGTCGGAAGGCTACTAGCCTCAACACCCAATCAAAGTTAAATTTGAAAATGTTACCATTAGTTATGACACTAAGAAAATTAAGTCTAAGGTAGTTAACATCCAGAATTGTAGAAAATTGTTCCTTTAATAGGGAAGAGCAGTAAAGCTTCTGTCCTTAACATTTTCTCCTGCATTACTTTTACTTTTATACTTGAAATAGTTTTAAAACTTGTACTTTTACTTGAGTTAAAAGCTTAAGTTGATTCTCTTAACTGCTACAAAAATGTTTTTAAACAGAAGGATGTATCCTTCCTCTGGAGAAATAAACATGAATACTTTTGACACCTATGTCCACACTGGAAAAACGATCTAGAAATAAGTAAGCAATGTCTTAATTTAAGTGTATTTTTACGGAAGAGGATTAGGACCACTGAAAAAAAAAAAAAGTTAACTGATTTTTAATTTTATTTCAGTTTAACTTGGGAAAAAGTCAAAATTCTGACTTTAATCTCAGGAATTCTGACTTTTTCTCAGAAGTCTGACTGAATTCTGACAATAAAAAAAGTCAGACTTCTGAAAAAGTCAGAAATTCTGACTTCAATCTCAGAATTCTGAGAAAAAGTCACAATTCTGACTTGAATCTCAGAATTCTGACTTTTTTATTGTCAGAATTCAGTCAGAATTCTGAGATTAAAGAATCAGAATTCTGACTGAATTCTGACAATAAAAAGTCAGGAATTCTGAGATTAAAGTCAGAAATTCTGAGAAAAGTCGGAATTCTGAGATTAAAGTCAGAAATTCTGAGAAAAAAGTCAGAATTCTGAGATTAAAAGTCAGAATTCTGAGAAAAAGATCAGAATTCTGAGATTAAAGTCAGAATTCTGAGAGAAAAAGTCAGAATTCTGAGATTAAAAAGTCAGGGAATTCTGAGATTAAAGTCAGAATTTCTGACTTTTTTCCCATGTTAAACTGAAATAAAATTTAAAAATCAGTTAACTTTTTTTTCAGTGGCCCTAATCCTCTTCCGTAGTATTTACCCTAATTTGAGTAGGTAAATGAGATAGTTTGCCAATGGAATCAAGCATTTTTACTCTTAAAATAAGATAATTAGATAATATACACTTAAAATAGAAAAATGCAATTGTGGTTTCTTATTTTAAGTGTAAATTGTCTCGTTCCGTTGGCAAAATGTCTCTTTTACATCCTCAATCCAAGAAAAAATGCACTTAGTTTAAGAAAAATGACTTATCTAGATGTTGATTATTTCCAGTGCAGATCCAATCAGACTCGGCCTCCTTCTTCCAAACTCCTTTAAAGACTGTGGGGCTGCTGGAGACAGAGATGGAGATTTAAGGAAGATTTGCCCACAAATCTGTATCACTGAATATGTGTTGTATTTTGGGGAAGTTTCAGTTTGTTTCATCTGGAGGAAAAGACCTCAGTCTTTTTTTAATCGTCAGATGAACCTTTGAAAAACCTCCTAACTTCTGCTGTTTCATGGGAAAAAGTAAGCAGTTGTTCTGCAGCTTTTGCTTGTTTCTTTTTTAGACGAGGCAAACGACCAGAAATCAGGATCCAAAGTTTGCTGCTGTTCTGTAAAACTTCTTTGCTCCTGATGGCTCACCTTCAGGGTTTCTCCCGTCATTCGTAAAGGAACTTCATGCTGGAATCCTTCCCTCATAGAAAATGAAACGAGTCATTAAAACCTGCAGATAAATGTGTACTTTTCCACATATTTATCTTGGAAATGCATACAGCATGTGTACGTTAAAAAGTTTCAGACAATTTGCTTTCATCATCCCTAAATATGAGTTAATTGTCCTCTGAAGCTCTGAGGATAATTTTTCACATTCTGAACATTCCCATCCTAAACGCATGCCTGTCTGTGGGATATTCCTGTAAGGCTTTTTGGTGTCTGTGTTTCTCCTGTTGGGGGGGGGGATCATTGCTGACTGAGTGCTGAGAGATGCCTGCACAGATGACCATAATCAGACCATTGGTGGGACGTGATGACACATTAGGAACCGCTGATTGACTCCCAATCAATCCCCTCTGCTGGGTTTCGTGAGATGCTTTGGTTCACCTGGGAGTGCTGGTTGGAAAAACAGGGCGTGCGGAGTCAGAGCCAGGCGTTGCTTGGACGTCAGAGGCCGAAGCCGGTGGACCCCGCCCAGACGTTCCTCTCACAGACTCCTATTGTTTGGCCCCTGAGCTGGAGAATTCCTGGCGAGTCGAGGAGATTCCTCACTGTGTAATGAGCTATTATGTTAGCGCTCGCTTTATTCAATAGACTAATGAGTTCTGCCAGAAGCTCCTGTCTCAGGGGAATTATCTGCTCAGAGCTGCATGACAGAGAGGGAACCATTGTGTTAGGAACCTGCAGTGGGTGCAGGTAGAGAGAGGCTGCATGAAGCTGCAGGTTTCAGAGGGAAACAGCAATAAATATACTCATTTATGGAGAGAGATGTGTTCCAGTATTACTGGAAGCATTGCAAAAAAGAAAATTAGCTTTCAAACTGGAAATTTTAAGGAGTAAAGTTTCTGAATCCAAAAATTGTTTTAGAATAAGCTTATATTTGTATGCAAAACTTCAACCAGTGTATTTCCAGTTTGCTTTTTTTTGCCAATTATTTAGTTTCTTTCAAAGCTTCTCATATTTTATTTCATTTTCCAAGTTTTTTTAAGTTCTTATTTTTTAATTTTAGTCTTTTGTGGTGTTAGACTGAGTTAAAAAAAAAAAAAAGGTCAGTTTTACGTATTTCACCCTCCACACGTTACTGGTTGGTTACGCTGTGTGCGAGTCAGGGATTTGGTTATGGAGTGTAGACCCAAAAGCAGAGGCAGGAAGGCAGAGGTGAATTTCTTTAGATTCGGAATTAAAAAAGGGAAGGCTAGAAAGAAACTCAAGGCAGGTTATCAAGAATCCAATAATTAGCTTGAGGTCCAAACAAGCATCAAATCAGGAGTCAAAAATCCAAAAGAATCAAACACAAAAAAACTAGTCAAAACGAACCAGAAACCGTGGAGATATCAGGGGAGTCACTGTCACAAAGGAAGACTCAAGAAGACGGAGTTGGAGGAAGTTCTAAAGTTAGGCAGGAGGGTGTTTACGACGAGGACTCCAACAAGGGGGAACCATCAGAGAGAGGGCTTTAAAGGAGACTGAGACAAAGAGGGGCTAATGAGGGAAACTGGGAGCAGGTGTGCACAAGAGAGGGAAAGAGCTAGAGAAGAAGGAGAACACAAGAGGGCAGCAGAAGAGCAACAAATAGAAACCTGGAAAACTGGAAATAACAACAAATGACTACAAATAACTAGGACTATAAAACATGGAGAAAAGAAAACTAAACACTAGAAAACAAGGAGTAAACTAAGACTGAATACTCAAAAGAAAAACATAACAGAAACAGAAACCTGACAGTACGAGCCAATAGAAATGTTGTTGCTAACGTCAACATAAAGCAGAATATTTCGGTCAAAACTTACAGAAATAC
This sequence comes from Cyprinodon brontotheroides, assembly GCA_018398635.1. Taxonomy (NCBI): domain Eukaryota; kingdom Metazoa; phylum Chordata; class Actinopteri; order Cyprinodontiformes; family Cyprinodontidae; genus Cyprinodon; species Cyprinodon brontotheroides. The sequence continues at coordinate 1,915,729 of JAGKQL010000051.1, forward strand.
GCTGGACAGACCTGTGAAATGGGATTTTCAAAAAATGCAGATTGTAAAATTTCAAAACTATAAATAGAAAGGATGAAATCCGAAAAATATGGAAAATAATATTTTGAAAACAAAAAAAAATTAAGTCTAAAAAAATATTATAAATACAAAATAAAATCTGAGAAAAAGAATCTAAAAAGAAATTCAACTGGGAAAATGTGCAAACTATATCTATAGGTTCTACCTTGGTTCTTGATTGAGAGGAATTTAATATTTCCTTTCCTCAAACATTTACTTTGCTTTTGAGCTTTTATCTTCAGCTCATATAAAAATAAACGGTTTGAAATCAGGGCCTCCTCAGGACTCATTTAGCTCCAGAATATTTTGTTTTATAGAGGAGTTCCACACTTTGACCTCCAGGCTGTCTGTACCTTTGGCTGCAGGATCGTTTGCTCTGGCCTGTTGTGTCTTCAGCTGCTGTGAAAATCTTGTGCTGATTTTCTGTTTTTGGAGCTTCCCATTTGGCCCCCAGCCATGGCTCCCTCTGCCCTGCATTGCTGACATGTTTCTGTACTTCAGTAAAACCAAATGCAAACTCTGAGGACCAAGAGAACCAAAGATCTTAGCAAGAACCAATAAACACCAAGGTTCCATAAATAATAGTTTCAATATTTCTACAATTTAATTATTTAAAGAACTTTTAACTAGATGGTAGAGAAAAGGTTGCAGTGATCTGGGTTAACTCTGCCTAACAGCGTTTACCCTTCCCCACCTGTTTCTATTTGCTGCCTGTCAGCTTGCTGACATTTAAGTCCTACTCGTCACTGCAAATCAAGGTACCGTGTTTCTATTTGTTTACTACCAATACAGTAAGACCATCTTAGTTTAATTTGGTAGTATCCATTAGTGTTGCACCGCTACTGATACCAGTAGCCCTTCTGTTGTACTTCTGAGTAACAAAAGCTCTTAAAATATGGATGTGGAGTAATTAGCTAAGTGGCATTTAGCTGTTGCAAATCTGCAACATCTGCCTGGAGAGGGATAATGTAAATATCCGGCTAAACATTTACTAGCGTTCAGCTGATGCTAACCCTCTAAATGACTATGGCGTTTTCCTGTTACCTGGTCTGGTTGATAAAGGTAAACTCTGAGCTCTGGGAGCTTTCTGGCTCAGTTGTTTGGCCTCTGTGTTAAACTAAAAATTAGTGTTGCACCGATACCGATACCAGTATCAGACGGGTCTCCCGATCCAGCTCTAAAATGGTGGTATGGGTCGCGTCCATGAGTACCGACAAATAGGGCATTGATACCTTATTTTGAGAACCAAAAGTTTATTCAACTATTGTCACCCATTCCAGGTAGGCAATTAAAAAGTTCTACAGGATTCACTTTAGTCTTTTTCACAAAGGTAGGCAGCATCTTGATAAAGCCATGATGGCAATTATTTTACATCTAAATAGTATGCTGTTCTTCATATATACACAAACATCAATTTCAACCAGATGGTATCAGCCAATACTGCACAGCCAGGTGTCGGAATCAGGGCAAAAAAATGGCATCAGCTCAACACTAGTATCCATGTTAACTTGAAATAGTTCCTGTTCCCATAATCTAAGGTTTGGTGAATTCAGAGCTCAGCCGACGATGGTTCTGGATGGTTTTCTGTCAATGTTGTTATACTTCTTGGTTTCCACTGTACAAAGCAGAGAGAAACAGCTGACCGGCGTAGAATGCTGCCTGACAGGGAGGTACGTCTGCATTTAACAGGAATGTTGGATGGGGTGTTGCAGAGACAATGTGCGAAGCCTCTATACACTTTCACACAGTTTGCTGGTGAAGATTCTCAGTCATCCAGGTCACAGTCATTCCAAAAATGTTCAAAATAAATCCACTGGACTTTGTTTCTGTTAGGAATATTTTATTTATACTCCGTTTGGGTTTCATGGGTTGTGTACTAATGAGCTATTATGATGTATAATGTGTGATTTATCATTTATTAACTCTTGTGTCTTTATCGTTTCAGATAAAGGTCATGCAACGGACGGGTTGTAAAAGAGTCCTGAACATCCTCTATCACATGTGTTCTTGGAACAATTCAATTGTAAAACAACCATATGCTTTGTTTTAACCTATGTGCTGAGGTTTAAAGTAAGATCATTGTGTTTCCTTTTGCCTTAGTTAAACCTCAGCTTGTGTAATTAGTGACATCCCCTGACTTCAATAAATAGTGAGGAGAAAGCTGAAGACTGCAGAGTGGGTTGGAGATTTGTAAACTCCGCAGTCTCTTCCTACTCTCCTCGCTGAGTAAAACTAAATTAATTGTCTCTGTGCCTTCTTTCTTTCCCTGTATGGATGATGTAGGTGCTTAGATCTAACAGTTTCGAAGTTTGAAGACGTTTCGTTTCCCATCCAGGAAGATTTTTCAATTCAAAATATCAGAAATAGCGTTGAGTTCAAGACTTTATAGAGTGGACCAAAAACTCTTGTTTTCTAAGCCAAAACAAACATTTTTGAAATTTTGAACATTTGAGCGAAGTTTCCGAGTGGAAATTAGGGCGTACCAGAGCCACACATCCCAAAAACAGGGTGTATAATTTGCCGTTTTTTTACTACAATGCATGCCCATACAGTTGGAACTGTAACTATACAGTCATATGTTTACCTCACTATTTTTCATCATAATGTTTTTATCACTGCGGCTTACCTGCACTTTAAAAAATAAAAACATATTATAGAGCTGTACTTAACTTTTTGTTTACACCTTGGCGTACAAAATGACAAAATAAAATTCTTCTAAGTCTAACTCCATATGCATTGCTGGCTAAAAGCCTGGTGTGTACCACACTCAACATGGACCAGAGGAAACCAAGAAAAGAATCTCAGAATTAGAAAGAAAATTATAGACCAGCATGTTAAAGACAAACGCTATCAGACCATCACCAAGCAGCTTGATGTTCCCCTGACCACAGCAGCACAGATTATCCAGAAATGTAGGATCCAGGGGAAGCGGGTTAGGACGATTCTAAAAGGGCCCATGACTGAGGAGGGGCCAAAAGAAAGAAAACATTTGTTCCCCTATATTTTTCAAATATAAAAAGAAAATTCAGCAGGAAAATAATTAATCTTCATGTTCTCCTTAATTTTTCAGCAGTAAACAGTGAAACAAAGCATGAATATATTGACACCCCCCCTCTCGTGAAGTCGCAATAAATGCTTTGGAGCTCAGGTCCTGCATCGCATCAGGTTTCACTCGCAGAATCAGTCTGGAGACTCTCCGTTAAAGAAAATTTGGAGCCGTTCACCAAACGAACGTCCAATCAGCGTTGGCTTTGAGGTGCCAGCCTCATTTTAAACCATTTTATTCTTAGATATAGAATGAGCCAACTAGCAGTGTTCATTTCCACCTTAAAGGAATAGTACACCCAAAAACATGATTAGCCTTCATTTTCTACTCACCCCCATGCTGAACAACACTCTGGAGTACTTTTTGATATCTCAAATGCATCTAGCAGGAGATCTGGGAGGCTTCTTGCTGATATACTTTGACATTCAAATAATGGAGGTCAACAAGCCCGAGGCAGAAAAGGTCCATAAAGATCCACAAAAAACGTTTCAATATTCCTCCATACTGCTGGGTCAATGTAATCCAAGTGTCCTGAAGTGGGTAGCATCAGAATTTACTCGAAGCGAGAAGTCATTTAGAATGTTTTTAGAGCATAAACAGTGAGGAAGTGTATAGGATTTCCTAATAGCGCCCCCATCATTGGCGCTCTGCGTGACGCTCTGGGAAGCTGGCAGACCAAACCAGATGAAAGTCGCATTCAGCGTCTGCTCTCTGCCGATAATGCAAGCGTTAGAAGAAGAAATGTGCTGTTTACCTGTGCAAAGAAAGAAACAACGAAAGAAAAATGTCTGAGGACTTCAGTGTTGAGGAAGGAAGCATGAGTTCTTTGCGCCGAGCTGAATCGCATCCTAATTTGGTTTTGGTCTGCAGCGGTTTCCGTGGAGTGGTGGCGCATGGGGAAGCTATTAGGAAGTCCTATACACTACTGTTTAGGCTCTAAAAAACATTCTAAATGACTTCGTTTCGAGTAAATTCTGGATGCTACCCACTCAGGACACTTGGAATACATTGGACCGAGCAGTATGGAGAGGGGACTATTGACTTACGTTTTTGTGGACTTTTGGTGGACCTTTCTGCTTTCAGGAAAGAGGGCCATAGACCTCCATTATTTGAATGTCAGCAGACAGCAAGAAGCCTCCCCAGATCTCTAGATGCATTTGAGATATCAAAAAGAGTACTCCAAGTGTTGTTCAGCATGGGGGTGAGTAGAAAATGAAGGCTAATCATGTTTTGGGTGTACTATTCCTTTAAGCTAGCTCATATTTGCAGGTTTACATTTGCACTGATGTTACAGCGTTCCATGTTTTCACTTGGTTTTTGATCATGTTAAAAACAGAAAAGATCCCTATGTCCTCCAGCAATCTAGGCATATAGCAGCATAGCTATAGAGAAAACTGAGGATAATCTGACTCAATACACAGTCAGTTCACGAGGCTACAGAATTATTCCCCGCAGCATGGCGGATGCTAGCCTCGTGAGACCATCCTGATCTCGCGATCTTTCAAGATTTCACTCGCAGGTCAGTCTGGAGAAAATTTTGGCGTTCACCAAACAAACATCTAAACAGCGTTGGCTTTGAGGCAGGTTGAGGTGTGGCCGCAACGCGAGCGCAACAGTTCAGTCTAAAGAACATGGCGGCTTCAGCCGATGAAAGTAGCGTTAAGCGTAGCGATATCGAGCAAGTTTTTATCGAATTACAGAGTATTTCTTCACTATGAAAGAGAGAAAAGATGTTTTTGCTCTTCTTCCGACTGGTTTAGAGCAAAGTTTGATCTATCGATTGGCTCCTCTTAGGTCGATGCCGCTCTGTTAGTGCGTCGTATGCTTAGTTGATCTGATTGGTTTTATTTGGCCCGCCTATCACCAACATAGGCCAATCAGCTAACCAGTATTTTCGCCCCTTCCCAAAATTACTTCAACGGAAAGTTTCCAGATGGATATGCGGAGCAAATCCATCTGGCGGAAGTCAGAGATACAGATGCACCTTTCCCTACTCTGAATAAGCCGCTTATAATTAATTTAAAGACCAGTTGGAGGTCAGAACACTGAAGCCAAAGCGGCCCTGACTCAGCAGAATGCAGGGAATTCCACACCCTTGATCCCAATAAACAAAAGGCGTGACGAGACACCTACTAAATCACCTTGATCCCTTCACATTCAGACCATAACATCGCCAACATGTCAGGAAACATAACAGAATCATGAAGTGATCAGCATTCGGTTGATTTATAGTTTTAAAACATTGACAGAAAAACCTGAAATGCTGTCGTTCACCTGAGATGGGAGCGAATAGCAACACACTTCAGAAACCTGAGATATTATTCTCTCTGATGCATATTTCAGAAACCCTTTGCATACCTTTATTGGGTTTTAACGGAGCTTAAACTCTAAACTTTGATGGAAAAGTAAATATTGAAGTGTTTGCATTGTGGCGTTGCTGCATGCGTCGGCAGATTTCCGTCTGCGAGGAAAAGAGTTTTGCAGCTTGGTTGTCTGTCAGGCCTCCTCCTGCAGACACGTCTTCAAAACTGCTCCGAAAACAAATAGCAGCAGATCTACAGGGTGGGTGGGGGGGATGACCTCAGTATTATGTTTAGAATCTGCAGGCTGCTGCGTTCTGTCACGATAACGCCCGCGGCGCAGAATCCTTCGCAGATTTGTTTGCTAAATGGGCCCGAACAGATTAGAACCTCTCAGCGGCGGATCGTTTTTCTTCTGCTGCCAGTCGGAGCAGATCCTCCATCATGAGTGGCGGCTGCAGGACGTGGGCGTGTCCATGTTTGAACCGAGCCCAAAAACAACTTGTATGACAGTCATTAACCGGGAGGGACGGATTCACGCAGCTCCTTAAAACATGACAACCCAGAGAAAGATCCAGCGCGTGTCAATCTGAGCTGCGTCCGGACTTGTCAGGGAGCATTAGGGAGGTGTTACACAGCAGAGCAGATGAAACGACTTATTTTAAAAGAAAAACAGAAGAGGTTGCACTTGACTTTCTGCAGCAGGGAGATACAGATGTGTGGAAGAGTCTGTGACTCAGCAGCTGAACATAATGACTTGGATCTGAGGAGATAATAGAGCAAATTCTGCTGAGCTCAGTTTTTAAAGAAGACCAGGATCATTACAGGCTTGAAAACAAACACAGAGCTGGATATGTGTTTAAATCCCGCCTGCTGACAGAATCCGCTCCAGGATTGTTGGGATTCTGTGTTTACATCTGATTTGGAGCCCAGATTAAAGGGCTGAGAGCTGCTCCTCATCCTCCACATCACATCGTTCTCTTTCTCCACAAACTCTCACTTTTTGTTTTGCTCTTTCCTCAGCTGGAGGTGAACCTGCAGGAATACAGATTGCTTCATTAAACATGCTGAGACTTGTTTGAACCTCACAGTCAGGTGGCAAAATGATCAACATTAACAGATTTATTACTTGCAAAACAACAACTGTGATTAACAAATTTCCCGGCATACCGCTGCTCCCTCAAAACAGATAAACAAGAATCAATTATTGCTACTACTGTAAAAACTTCAAACAACATTAACAATGCTTTTCCAGCTCCTTTAAAGTAATTTATGTTGTAAGTTTTTTGGGGAAATGGGAAAGCGTGCAATTCAATTCTATTCAGTTTATTTCTATAAGCTCCAATTTCACATCATAGGACTTTCCAGTTCACCAGAACATGTCCAGTCAGATTG